>BMAC01000729.1:397092-420979 GCA_014905375.1 Phtheirospermum japonicum | reverse complement strand
AGACAAAAGACTTTTGGGTGAAAAGAGAGCGTTCTTGCTACTTGGACCGAGTCATAGATATTACTGTTTTTATTTTTTTATATATTATATATATTAATTATAGTTACAAATTATATTTATAAATAATTTTATTGTAAATATAAATTATTTTTAAAAGTGTATTAAAGTTATATAAGATGTGTTAAAAATTATATTATATATTAAATTAAACAATAATTATCTAGACAATAAAAATTTGAAAATTAGAAAAAAATATATTTATTATAATTTTTTATAAACAATAATTATATAATATATTATTATTATTAGTTAAAAAAGGTATTACAAATATATAATATGTATTGAGAATTATATATATATATATATATATATATATATATATATATATATATGTATATATATATGCATTAAATTAAATAATAACATACAATAACAATGACCCTCATAAAATTATTCCTCCGCTTGCTGCATCTATCATATTTCTATCTGTGAGACACAGACCCTCATAAAAGTATTGTATCAACAACTGCTCGCCCATTTGATGCTGAGGACAACTAGCGACGAGTCTCTTGAATCGCTCCCAATACTCATGCAATCTCTCTCCCCGTGACTGCCTTGCTGCGCAAATATCCTTCCAAAGGTTCGCCAGTCGCGACGCGGGAAAATATCTCTGCAAGAATACTCGTTCTAATGCTCCCCACGTGGTGATGGATCCCGAGGGCAAGTAATAAAGCCAATCTTTGGCTAGGTCCTTCAAAGAAAATGTAAACGCCCGTAGTTTGATTTGTTCGTCAGTTACTTCACCAGGCTTCATGCTCGTGCATATGACATGAAATTTTTTCAAATGCTTGTGTGGATCTTCGCCACCTAATCCATGAAACGACGGTAAATGGCGGATCAAACCCGATCTCAATTTGAATGTATCATCCTCCATGGTTGGAAATGTGATGCAAAGTGGTTGTTGTGGGAGATCGGGATTAGCTAACTCTTTCAAAGTGCGTTCTCAGACTCCGGCCATTGTTAGGTTTTCCCTAGACGAATGTGGGTCTCGAGTACCCTCTAGCTCTTCGCTTTCACTTGAAGACTCATCGGATAAGTAATTCGGTAATATTTGTTCCGTATCCAATGCCTCTCTCTGTCATTTAAACTTTTTTCTAAGCTTGCGATCTCTCTCGTGATTTTCGGATAGTAGTGCAAATCCTTCTTCCCGGATGATCTCAAGTTCATTCACCTGAAAGAAATAACAAACAAGAATTCAACTCATTTTAACTAAATATACTTAATACGTAAAAGTCACAATTTAAACACATCACTCCCCGACAACGGCGCCAAAATCTGATCGCGCGTCATTTCACTGTAAAATTTAATACTTATATTTCCTCAACTTTCCTCCACTAACTAGTAGAAGTGGTCAGCAAGGGCCGATCCCACGAGGAGTTTGGATGAACTTGTAATTATTCGTATTTAATTAAAAGAATAAATGGGTAGAAGACGATAAACTAACTAAAGAAATAAAGGGACATAAAAGTCAAAGTAAATAAACTCGAACAGCGAAACACGTAGAGAAGTAATAAGAAATTTAATAATAATTAGAAAACTTCCAGGCCAAGTTCGGTTTCCACCCTCGATCGATTTATCTAACCAATTGTAATATTATAATTAGGTAAATGCAACTTAAAAAAATAATTAGTAGGAAATACAATTCCTATCAATCTCCCTCTTTGCCTTTCTAGACAAAACAGACAATCAAATCCCCCTGAGTTAGTGGAAATGATAATAATATATGAAACTGTCAGCAAAAAGGACTAACATAGCAAATATCCAGTAATAATATCCAACCCAAACCAAGTTTATAAGTACCACAGGATAACTTAAGACTCCAAGTAGAGAGAGAAGAACGAAACAAGTTTGTGCCACTTGGTCACGCACTACTAGTCCGTTTCCTCTTGGAGCACCATGGGGTATTTATGAGAGCAGCATCATCATATCGTCATCAGCAGCCTTCTTCTCCTTCCCTTTGTGGATCACCGAGTCAACAACTTGACCCCCACTAGCACTAGCACCTTCTCCCCCTTTTTGACCAGAATGTAAAAGGAGTGCCTTCTTATAGATTGCTCGTAAAGCCACCAATCCATTAAGGTGTGCTCAAGATCCTGCTATCTACTCATCTATCAAACTCATATATACCTGCAAATCATAAAAGGGAATAGGTACAGAATTGTTCACGTTGGTCCCTGTATCAGTGACACCCGGACTAACATCCTTAGTAGTGGCAGCACCAATCATCAGATTCATCATCAGAAAATGCCAAAAGCAAATTGATGATATGATTTGGCCCCTCAAAGTGCTTATGGCTGAGCCCAAAGAAGTTAGATTCCCTACTGAAATGCTCCTCATCATAACGTTGTAACCCCTAATCTGCCAAAATTGAGTAAATAATAGAATGAAAGGGCAGACCAACTTTGGTTACGGATGTGGTAGCAAACTTGGTCACATAGTCGAACACAGTCTGACCGAAGTTGAAAAGCACATTCCTGACCCTATCTGAAACAAAGCATGAGCCTGAGGTTGGGCCACTATTGTGGTTTTCGTTGTCGGCACCCATTTTCATACAACTACCATATGAAGAACAGAGTACAATGAGGTGACGTGCCAGCTGAGAAACCATTTTGGCCACTTCTGCATTCTCCCACAGGAGATGAACTTTGCAACTTCATCAAAGTCGTCCACTATAACTCCTTCAAAATCTTCAGTCCTAAAAAGGTATTGATGATAGAGGGAGTGAACAAAAAATATTTTCTCGAATAAACACTTTACCATAATACTCAGAAAGTTTGTTCGAGATAGAGGGAAGCATATTGGCATAAAACTCAAGTACAATCTCCCTTATGTATGGCATAGTTGTTGTCATAGTAGAAGAAAGTCCCTTTCTACTAAAAAATTTGTTCATGTGTTTCTTCTCAAACATCTTAAGATCCACCCTCATCTCATCAGTAAACGCACAATTGTATAGAGCATTAAAACGTTCTCTTGCTTCGAATGTGTAAAAAGGAGGTGCAAAGGCATTACTAACTTCAGTCTCCTAGTCATCAGAATCAGCTTCCATGGCCACACTATTTTCTTCATCAGATTCTTCATCTGGCTACATCATGTTTTCTTCAGCTGGTTCTTCAACATCTATTGGATTGTCCCCAAAATTTTCATCATCAGAATTGTCAGAAGCAGTGGAGCATTTTGAAGAGGATGCATCTGCAGTTGGAGCGGGAAGAGGTGAACTTGTCAAGAAAGAACTATCCTTACTCTGCAGGGGTGTGCCAACATTTTCACCAATAGGAGCATTCTCAGATGAGACAGTCCTTTTAGACGACTGACTTAAGGCTGGAGGTGAATTTACAGTTGGTAGACTAGGAACTCCGGATGCGGATAGAATAGAAGTTTATTAAGCTTGAGCGGAACCCTTTTTATCACTTGATTTTCTCAGTTTCATCAACACTGAAGCCAACGTAGCATCTTCATCAGTCAAGAATTCTTTACCTCCAATCTCCTCTGGTTCAGAATCTGGAGCAACCATATTTTAGGGGGTCAGCTTGTGCCTCTTTACCCTGAACTGGGTTAACTTTTCATCATCTGAGCCAGTGAATAAGGAGGTGGTAGTAATATCTTTCTTCGCGGCAAGTAATCCTTCAGGAGAAGCATAGTCAGAGTCATCACTATCCGTCTCATAGGCCACCCCCTCCTCTACGAAGGACATACTCTCCAATGGAACACGTCTTTTCGTACCTGACATGCTCTTTGGGGCTGCCTCTAACAAGAGTCCTGGCTCTTGACCGCGCATCGTTATGCGATAAATTTAATATTTACTTTCTTCATCGACTTTCCTCCACTAACTAGTAGAAGCGGTAAGTAAGGGTTGATCCAATGAGGAGTGATGATTAATTTGTGATTATTCATAACTAGTTAAACTAATGAAAAGAGGTGAAAGATGATGAACTAACTACTAAAAACTAGCTAACCAAATAAATAAATAAAATAAAACTAAATAAAATAAACTAAATGAAATATGTACGAGAATTAATAAGAAATTAATAATAATGAGAAAACTCCAATCCAAGATCGGTTTCTACCCTCGATCGATTCATCTAACCAATTGTAATAAAATAATTCACTTTTCATATGAAACTACTAACCCTAAGTAACAACAAGCTCTGCTACTCGAATTTGCCCTTACCGAATATTTAATCCAAACAAGCTCTTCAATTAAACCTAATTAATGAATAACTTAGAATAAGCTCTCTAGATTTAATCTAATAACAGCATTAGAAACCAGGCAAATAGTTTAATATAAGCAATAAACTCATAAGCTCAGTTTATTTATCTTATGTTGTGTTACCCCTAATGATGCGCGACCATTAGTTGCTACAATGAAATAGAAACCACGACAATTACACGGGAAGTAGCCATATTTCTGGTAATTGACAACCAATCCCTAATATAGGTGGCTAATCTAAATCAGAAAGTAAGCAATCATGTCATGAAAGTATAATAACACAAACAATCTCATATGAAGAACGAAATAGATATTACGGGAATTAATTAAAACAACATGAAATAACAAACGAAAAATAAAATAGATAAATATAGTTCTTGAGTAAGAAGGGGAAAAGAAAGAACTAGATCTTGAATTTTTCAATCTTGAATCCTCAACCTCCATGATAAATGAAGGAATTAGGGCTCTTGTTGATGCCTTGAAACCCTAAGAATCCTCCAAAAACTCTGAATTATCTCTTTTTTGAAGTAAGGAAGCATATATATAAGTTTCCAAACAATTAGTGTGCATATTTTCTTCCAAATATAGCTTTTCTGCATTGGTCGTCGATGGGCCGTCAATCCAAGGGCGTAGATCGACGCCAACAGAGAGTTTTGTCGACCATGTCATCGACATTGGGTAACCCAGTGTTGACGACAGACCCAGTGTCAGCGGGGTGTCGTGCTGCGTCACTTTCTTCTTTGACGAAATCACTCCACGAACAATCTGATGATCATCGTCACACCAATTGACATAGAATACTGTAAAATAAATAAAAAAATATGCAATTGGTGCTCATCCATCCACAAGAACATATAAACGAGAAATAACTATATATGATACTATGAAACACATAAAGTATAATTTTAGATCATGAAATATCGCATAATTTATCGCACATCAGCTCTAGTCCTCACAATCATTGAGACCTTTTCAACTGTGGGTTCTCAACTCTGCCAAATGTTTCAGCAATAAAATTTAAATTTGGAAGATTTTCAACATCAATTTCATTACCTTGGTTCCATGGAAAGATAGTAGCATGAGGTTCATCCGAATCTTACACACGAAAATCAAATCTAGGGCATCAGTCGAGTTAAAATCGGGAACAGAGTCAGTAGAAACACTTGACTTCTCAACATCATTCTTCTTAGAGCAAGTTATTGGGACAGACCCACCAATATCCGTATCAAAAGTGGACCCAACAACATGCTCACCGCGGATATCCAGCGGTACGTATCGTGGCAGAGAAGAGGAATTAATAGTAACCTCCGGTGTCATCACCAGTTTTGGGAGCAATGGGATGGCCTTTTTGGAGGGTTTTGTCTTTTTCGTACTCATGATTTTTGAGCAGAGGCTTGTGGGAATTTGAGAAGTTTTGAGAATCGGCTCCAACGAGCAAGTATCCCTGACACATTTATCTGAAAAAACAAAAACTTCATGGTTTGTTAGTGTATTAGTGGGAAAAGAGTCAGAATAAAATAATAATAAAAATTAGAGAGAGTAAAAAAAATACAAAAACAACTATCACACTCCCCCTTTTAATTATCCCACTAACATAAATCCTAACCGGAATCAATTTAAATAAAATTAGACTCAAGAACAGACTTATTGACAACTCATATCTAAAAGCTCTATTGTAACCTACGAGACTGTAAGACCTCAAATTATTCAAAACTTTGAGCAAGAAAAAAATGAAATATTGTTATGAGCATATCTTCCATACATTTGGACTATACGGGCAAAAATCACCAAACATGCATGTCTTAATTTTATGTCTAAAAATATTACCTAAATAAAAAACACAAGTAGAATTCGCAACTGCAGTAGGATGTTGGTCCTTGTGGGATAATATCAGAACTGACATTCGATCAACAAAGTCAATGAGTTGACAATACTTAACTCGGTTAATGACAGTGTCATTCATATTGTGTTTGAGGATTTTGTGTCCAGGAGTAAACAAAGCTCTACTCAATTAACATCAGAAAAAGATGAGAACACGATTCTTCAATTTTGCATAATTTCATAATGACTCTTCATCTACAAATAGATGGTTGGGACATCCTACAAATCACATCATATTAATATTGAAGTGCACCATGTGAAATATAGGTTTTTGCGAGAGTCAACCCATAATTGTATATTTCGACACCATCGAAATCTCGACATCATATTTTGAAACGCAATAACATCCTAAAGTTGGGAATAATGCAAGTTCTAATATGTGTTATGAAAAAAAATGAAAAATGCATGTTGTAAAGAGTATGCTGCAGCTGATGTTACTAGAGATGCTGCAGCATTTCCAGTGACACTATATTAAACAACATAATTTGATATATTTTCTTAATATGGAAAATCCCTCATAGTCTAATACTTTGGTGAATATGTCAGCAAGTTTATGTCCAGTTCCAATATGCTTAATACTCACAACGTTTTTCTCGACCAAATCTCAGATGAAATGATGTCTAATGTCTATGTGTTTTGTGAGAGAATGTTGTACTAGATTTTTAGAGATGTCAATGGCACTCGAGTTGTCACACAGGGAAGTTAGAACATCACTTGGTAACCCATACTCCTCTATCATTTGTTTTATCCAAAGTAACTAAGCACTAGCACTTCATGCAACAACATATTCCACTCCAACTGTTGACAAAGAGACATAATTTTATTTTTTGCTATACCAAGACATGATATTATTCCCTAGAAAAAAAAAACCTATCGTGCTATCATATCATTGGTATCACCTTCCCAATCGGAATCAGTATACCCAACAAGGTTTGAGTTAGTATCCTTAGTATACCAAATTTATAATTTGTAAATGCCAACAACATATATAATTATGCATTTTAGTGCCTTCAAGTGAGTATGTTTAGGATTTTCCTGATAACAATCACACAAACAAACATTATACATAATATCAGGTCGACTCGCGGTTAAATACAAAAGACTACCTATCATGATCCTATACACGCCGTGATCAACACTTTCACTAACATCATCTCTAGACTGTTTCTGGCTTGACCCTATAGATGTTTTCATATGTTTAGAGTTCCAAACCATCACGAGGTTCTTTGCATATTTAGCTTGAGACACGGAAGTTCCATTACTATACTGCCTGATTTTTAAACCTAAGAAAAAAGATAACTCACCTTCCATACTCATTTCAAAGATGTTAGACATACTTTTCACAAAATCTCTAAGCAGTTTATTGCAAGTAGATCCAAACACGATATCATCAACATAGATTTGAGCTATCGGTATCTTGTGTTTTCTTTTCAAAATGAAGAAGGTTTTATCAACTTCACCATGTTTAAAATTCATTTAGAGAAGATGTTGAGTAAGACTGTCATACCATGCTCTCGAAGCTTGCTTGAGACCATAAAGAGATCCTTTTAATTTATAAACATAATGGGTTTATGTGGATCTTGAAAACCTGTAGGCTACTCAACATAAGCTTCCTCATTAAAACACCATTCGAAAAGGCATTTTTTATGTCCATTTTGTGAAGAGTGATACCAGATGACAAGCAACAACAAGAAGTAATCTGATTGACTCAATCCTTGTTACAAAGGCAAAGGTTTCATCAAAATCTATACCTTCAACCTGGGTAAAACCTTGTGCCACAAGCCTGGATTTATTTTGCACAATGTTTCCCAACTCGTTCATTTTATTCCTGAAAATCCACCTAGTTTCAATAACATTTCCTATGCTTTGTCGAGGAACTAAGTCCAAAACGTCATTTTTGGCAAACTGATCAAGTTCTTATTGCATTGAGTTTATCCAGAAATCATCTTTGAGAGCTTCTTATACTTTCTTTAGTTCTGCAAAATACAAAAAATAAGAATTTCTGGTTAGAGAGAAGCAAGATGCCATACATACTACTTTTACCATTTCCCTAAAGATATTTTGCTTCTTGTGAGTGCTTCTTTCGTTTAATGCTCCAATAACTTGCGGCGTGGGATGGTTATTATGTATGATAGAAGGTAAGTCCTTATCAAGAGGATCAGAAGATATCAAGACCCCTACATCATCCTGATCAGTTTCGGAGTCAGAGGTTTCTTCATCAGAATTTGCATGAACCTGAGATGTTAGTTCTGGTGTTGTAGCACTGACAGGAGCATCAGCAGCTATGCCTGAAGATTTACTTAAGGCAGGTAAGAGATTAGATTGCAGACTTCGAACAAGATCAAGCACATCATTCTCAACTGAGTAACCAAAAATATCCATCAGATCATCAAGCTTGACATTCACAGACTCAAGCAATGTACAAGTTCTAAGATTGAATACCCTATATGCATGACTATTGATAGAATACCCCCAAAACACACACTTGTCACTAATTGAGTCATACTTCAATAAGTAGTAACTGTCATTCAAAACATAGCACACACAACCAAACACGTGAAAGTACTTAAGGTTTGGTTTCTTTCCTACAAGAATCTCGTAGGGAGCTTCACTAGTTCCAATCCTAAAGTAGACTCAATTTGATATATGACACACAGTGTTAAGAACTTCTGCCTAAAATCTTTTTGGCAGATTCATTGAGATTAACATGGGTTGTTCCATTTCTTGTATAGATTAGTTTTTACACTCGGCTATATCGTTCCGTTGGGGTGTAACAGGAGAAGAAAACTAATGGGAGATCCCATATTTATCACAAAAATTTTCAAATGAGTTGTCAAACTCTATTCCATGATCTGTCCTAATTCTGCTAATTTGCAAATAATATTTATTACTAACAGGTTTTGACATTTTTCTAAAGCTTTCGAAAGTTTCTGATTTTCACAAAGAAATTCAATCTAAGTAAAACTGGGAAAAGTCATCAACAATGAAAATTGAGTATTTCTTACCACCAATACTTCCTACCTCTATTGGACCCATGAGATACAAGAACACAAGTTCCAGTCAGCGAGAGGTATTGAAGTGTTGGAGAACTGGGTGAGACACTCTGGTCTGCTTTCTTTTCTGACATGCACCACAGATGGATGGATTATTAATCACTAGTTTTGGAATAGCTTTTAACTTAACCAATTTACCAATTATTTTGTAGTTAACATGGCCTATATTTTAGTGCCATATCTCAGACTCTAAAGGTTTTATACTTTGACACAAGATTTTTCTATTCACTTTGTAGCAGATTTTGGTTGTTTTTGTGCCGGTGAGAATTCATTGATCGGAGTTATCAAGGACTTCACATGAAGATCATCACTTAATAGCCGACTGATGCTAATAAGATTAACAGCCAACCCTTTCACCAGTAATACATCCTGATGCCCGGGCGGTCCTTCAACATTTAAGGTACCTTTCCTAACATTCTGTCGAGTGTCACCACCGTATTTTACTTTACCACCATTGTGTTTTACAATTTTCGTCAAGTATTTAACAGATCCTATCATGTGACGGGAGCACCCACTATCAAATTACTATGAACCTGCAACATTTGACTTGTGTGAGATGTAAGTCATATTAAACTGAGCCTCAGCCTTTCTTAACCACACCATTTTGGGTTTGCGAAAAGTGTTAGTCCTAGTATTGGAGCAGGAGTTCTCCGACATTATCTTGTCTCTAACCGCAAGGGTCCTCTTTGACTTATGTTTTTTATAGAAAGGTCTGATGTGTCTAGATTCTGAACAATGATGACACACATAGCTATGTCTTTGACATTTGGGATTATTGACAAAAATTGATCCTTCTGAAGATCTGTCACCTTGTCTGACAAAAACAGGAGCCTTAAATCTTATGTTGTGTTTTATCATGGATCCAATTGACAGGATCTAATCAAGATTTGTCATTCCTGAATTAAGTATCTTCACCGTTAGAAGTGCTGTTGAGAGTCCTGACCTTGTTCTATTTACTTCATCTTTACTTTTAGTCAAAAGAGCTTCTAGACGTAAGACAATTGTTTGTTGTTCTTTATCTGTGTGTGCCAATCTTTCATTTTCTTTTGTGAAAATCTTTACTTTTTGAACAAGTTTGGACTATTTATCATAAAGTTCTTCATAGGTAGCACCAAAGTCATCATTATCATCAGTGTCTTTAATGGTGAAGGATTTAAGACACCAGATGTTAGTAGCAATGTCAGTGTCATCCCAGAAAACATATGCGTTCATGGCAACTTCTTCAGTTATTTTTGGTTCATCATCATCTTCTCCATCACTCATGGAAATTAGGTTTCTCTTTCACTTGATGTTAGCACACTCATGCCTATAATGACCAAACCCTGTACATTCGTGACATTGGATATCATCCAAATCCTTAGTGTTATTCTGATTTCGGTTTTCAGACTTTACACTTGTGGGAGTCACATCCCTCCTTTGGAACCTGTTTGTTTAAGTGGATTGATCCATTGGTCTTTGAGTGGAACGTTCTAAGAAGGGTTTTATGTGTGTGCTGAATGGCTTCCTCGATTTATTCTTCTTCCTTAGAAAATCACTAAAATTTCTTGTGATGAGTTCAATTCCATCCTCATCCAATTCACTAGTCTCAGCTTCATGCGCACGGGCTGCATGATCAAGTTCTTCATCTTCAATGGTAGGAGTAGATATTAGAGAAATACTTCTACTTTTTGGTTGTTTGATCTTGAGTTCCGTCTCATATGTTTTCATAGATCCAACAAGATCATCAAAGCTCATGGTGGAAGTGTTTTTGACTTCTTCAATTGTTGTTATCTTCTTGTTGACTTTTTAAGTCACGGAACATAAGAATTTGCTCACAGGCCTTTCATTAAAGATGGAAGCACCTAACGAGTGCCACTGACCGTGTACTCCTTGAATTCAATTGACGGATAAGAGCATTTAGTTCAACAATTGACTCGCCCATAATAAAGTAATATATATATATATATATATATATATATATATATATATATATATATATATATATATATAGGGGTGGATTCACATGGCAATCAATCCCTATGTGGGAACTAGAAACCTGCTATATTACATAGGATGTGATGCTATTTTTAAATCATGATCATGCTAATAAGATAATAGTAAAATCAAGGAAACATAAAATATCAATGTGAAAATATAAATAGCATTTTGAATTATTTAAATTAACATCACATATAATGGAATCGATTCCTAAAGTTCCCACCTAGGTATTTGGTTCTCACATGATCCTAATCCTATAAACACACACACACACATACGAACCAAAATTTTCCATTATTCACACACACACACACACACATATATATATATATATATATATAAACTGGAAATATTTTTCTTTTTATATATACAAATCACAAGGTTGAAAATTTAATTAAAATTTCCTCGACAATGGCGCCAATTTGGTAGTGCTGTCGAGACACCTTAATAAAATTCTACTCAATAAATTTATAGTAACGAGAGTAGGGACCGAATCTTCAGAGATAACTAAATTAAATTTCTTTATCAATGTGATTTAAAATGGGAATTTTGGTTTTAAAATCAAATTATACTAAGAAACTAAAAGTTCGAGAACAACAAGTTATCATTTAAAACAACTAACATAAATAAAAGTGAACGGTGTAAACTACTATTTGAAAAATATGCCTTTGCTGAATTTGATTTCCACCTTGAAGAGACTCACCAATCCTCGATGCGAAAATAACAAATTACAATTTACGTAATTATCGTCGAACTAATTATTCAATCTTATAATTTAGTCATGTAAAATAAATCATTCATGTGAACTCTTATTACCGAGAAACTCCCACATTCATACGAGTTTTGCTTCATGATAGCATTAAAAATCATGAGATCGACAATTCAATTAGTAAATAAATAATTACTAAATACTAAGTTGTTCGATTATTTCACTTAAGAACGACAAGGCATGATCAAGCTAATTATCTATCTTAATCGCTTCTTATGAATATAATCTAATCTAATCCGACTAGAATAATAATCAAGTAGCATGCATAGAATGAAAGTTTATCAAGCTACGAACTAAACAATTAATCACACAATAAACTCAGAGAATAATCGATACATAAATATATAAACTGAAAATTTAAAATTAAATTCAATCTCACAATGCTGTCTAACTTCAATGTTTCGATCGGTCTCAACCAAGACAAAAAGGAAATTTAGCCACGTAGGGCGTACATGGTAAACAAAAATCAAGAGGAGGGAGAATTGGAGAAAAGGTCTGTGCTGCTATCGTTTGCTCTATGGTGTCTTTTCCCCCCTTTCTCGACCCTCTCTGTACTGTTATATATAGCCATTGTCATCAGCCGCTCCCCCCTGCCCCCCCCCCCCTCTCTTTTATGTTTGTTGAACCTTAATTATGTCAATTAAACGCAAACGGGTTGAGTCTTGGGCCGAGAAGACTCTTCTGATTGTTATGTCAAAAATCTGTTCTGCTTGGCCGCGCACCAGCATCGACACCTGTGTGGTGATCATGTCGTGGTTCCTTCTATACAGCGACACCATTAAAAACTTGTTCATGTTGTCTTTAGACCCTGCTACTTTACTGCTACTCTGTTGTTCTCTGATGTGATGTTCCGCTTCTTCTTCTTAATCTTCCATTCCCCAACACTAGTAATGACACCAAAGTATCCATGGTGTTCTAGAAAATAGCAATTCAGCTCTATTTAATAAAATCCACGCTCATTTGTATGTTCAGCCGCAAAATAATGCATAAAATTGCTCCAAACTGCACCAAAACTAACAAACAACAGCGTTCGCTCGAAAATACAAAATAAGATAAAAATACGCCATTTAAGCTCATGATCACCACAAACATGTTGATAGAAATCCTTAAAATCCATGCATATTTACGACACATCAACCCTCACGACTGTTGTTTATGTCTCGACTTTAATTAATCCGATGGACATGTCGTAATGCGCGGATTTTATTCGATCAGAATTTCCAGAACTTAAATTGGGAATTATCCTTGGCATTTCTCTAAGCCGGGACCAGTCTGAAGATTTGTGGTGTTGGCACTTTACAAAAAATGGAAAATTCATGGTTAAAATTGCACTTCAGGCTTTGCTCAATTCGGGTAGCCTCGTTACGTCTAGCTCGGGCTTAAACCCTATTTGGAAACATAATTGGAAGCTAGAAACCCGTCTGTGTATTAGGTTTCTCCTCTGGCGAGGTTGTTTATATGTTATTGTGACACTAGATAACCTCGCTTGATGCGGCCTCTCGGACATAAATACCTTCCTGTTCTGCTCTTCTACATGTTATTCAGCATCCCACCTTTGATTCTCCTACAATTTTTCCTCTAGAATCTGGTATATGCTAAGGCTAAGAGATATTCTGGACAAAGTTAGACAACCTCTATTCAAACTTTGGCTATAAGAACTTATCATTCCAGTGGATGATGTATCATGTGCTATATTGCTGTTATTTGTAACATGATTTGGTTCAGCAGAAACATAAATTCGAGAGAAAAGATTGTGATCCTTTGGGTATCATTGGTATGGGCACAACTATTCTTGATTGCTATGCTTGCAGCAAATCTCGACCAAAACCTTGCCTCAATCGCCTACTATATGGTTCCCATATTTATTTCGACGGAGTCATCTCGCTGGAAAAGAAATGCGCCGGGGTGGGTGTCGCTGTTTTGGACACCCTGGATAATTTAATTTTCGGAATCTCCAAAGAATTCTAAGATATTTCGGACCTAGAGATTGTCGAATGTCTTGCACTTAAAGAAGCACTTTTCATTGCACTTCAATTCGCCGTGCCAAGTCTTGAAATTTTCGGAGATGCTGCCAACATCATTCTTGCCAAATCCATGTACTCTCCTGAGCATCAGTGGGACTCCCTACTAACTCATCTTTCTCAATCGCTGCTAGACGATTTTTAACACTTATATAAGTTCTTTTTCCTTAACAAAACATACACCATTAGTACAACTAATTACATTAGACGAAACAATTTGATTGATTGGAAATGTCTCATTAAGTGAACTTTACGGTATAAATGAAGATCGCCCGACCGCGAAGCTTATCCTGGGGTTACTTACAACATAAAACATCAGAACAAATTTAAAAAATTGTTATCTTATAAAATCAATATCACAGAATTCACCATCAAATATATTAATCTTGTTGTAAATTGTATTTAATCAACTTAATAGTACAACAAAAATTCATGTTAACGAGTTATATAGGCTCGATCTACATGTCGTGTAGATATTCGTAGCATTTTGAATTTCTCAAATCCAATTATTGGTGAGTGAGAATTAATGCTTTGAAGTTGAATGGTTGCTTAAGTGCTTTATTGTTTATCCCACATTGAAAGTTAATCAATGTGGAAGGGAGTTTAAAAATGATTACATTTCATTAGTGGACATCAAGTGGGCCGGCAGGTGTTGTGGACTTTGTGTGAATAAAGCTCACGCGCGCTCTTGGACTTGGGTTCGCCCGTCTGCCTTCGGCGGAGCCGAGCGGATCCGAGCCCGAGCCCGGTCCTGGACCTCGGTCTGGGCCCGAGCCCGAGCTTGGGCCTTGGGCAATTGGTCCGAATTGGCTGGTCCAATTGAAGTGGTTCGATTGGGTGTCCTGGTTCTGGTTCAACCCTGACTAACTTTTTAGCCACGTGCCTTATGGGTCCCTGAACCATCTGAGTACGTTTTGTTTTCAAACGTACATTCATGAAACTCCTGACCATTCAGGTACGTTTCCAAACGTACGAAAATTCATGTACACGTTAATTCTGTCCAGGTTCACGCTGCTAGGTGCTGTCAGTTTTGAACGTATTAATGATGCATTTATGGTCGTCATTATGGTGCTGTTACCTTCCCCGCTGGAACCCCTCCATACTTCACCTGAAACACTTGCAAAAATCAAGGAACACATAGCAATCATATATAACACATATCATACGTTTTTTTGTATTATGTTTTCTTTCGTAGTTCAGTCCAAACTCTTCCTGTTCGCCGGAGCTCTGGTATTTATGGTGCTGTAATACCAGAGACGAAGTAGTTTTATCTTTGGGGATTATTTGCCAAAGCCGAAGGGCACTACCAGGGCAATTTCGTCTTGCGGATAGAGTTCTACTCGACTTGACTTTTCTTACACTTTCTGTTTTATTCTTTCCAGTTTTAGTGATATTTTTAAAATCCCTATTTGTGCTCATTGTATTTCCAACAATCGCAAGATGAAATTGTTTGTATTTTGTAATTTACTGTTTTATATCTCTACTGGAAAAGAATGTCGACCTCCAGCACTTCGATCAGTTCAACCGCTCCTACCATTACCTCCACCATTTCGACGACGACCACTGCCCTTGCAGTCACGAACACCACGACAATTGGCTCCTCTACGCTAAACATGAACATGAGTCATGCTGATTTCCTTCTTAATCAAGGAACCTTCGACACCCTCCTTGAGACACTGTCGAGACGCATCTCGGCAAATAACCCGAACTCAGGCACAGCTTCGGATGCTGGATCATTCCCTTATGGGATGGGGACTTCGGTCCAAACTGTGTCAGCTTCGGCTGTGAAACATCCTACTGGGATGACGGGAACTTCAGTTCCAAGTATGTTTTCTGGATCATTCCCTTATGGGATGGAGACCTCGGTCCAAAATGTGTCAACCTCGACTGTGATCCATCCTACTGGGATGACGGGAACTTCAGTTCTAAGCATGTTCGCAATGGCTCCACTGACGTACTCTTCTGTTACCCATTCAACGGGTATGATGGGCATATTTGTTCCTACTATAACCGCTCCAGTGCACTCCTCACGGATTATGCCCGCCGCGGAGAAGCCTCCAAAATTTAATGGTGACGGCTTCAAGAGGTGGCAGCAAAAGATGTTGTTCTACCTTACAATGCTTGGCTTCGCTAACTTCGTGAAGGAAGACGAACCACCCACTCTGGACGAGTCCGAGACCAATTTCAATGTTTGTGCCGCCTACGATAATTGGCACAACGGTGACTATCTGTGTAAAGGCTTTCTCTTAAGTAGCCTGGAAGATAGCCTGAGTAACGTGTACTCGGACGTAAAGACCTCCAAGAAGATCTGGGAGGCACTTGAGAAGAAGTACAGCTCCGACGAGGCTAGAACTAGGAGATTTGTAGTCACGAATTTCATGGACTAAAAGATGGTTGATTCTCGCCCGCTTATGGAACAAATTCAAAAATTCCAAATGCTGGTGAATGACGTCCACGCCGAGGGGATGATACTTCCTGATGCTTTCACGGCTTCTGCCATGATTGATAAGCTTCCTCCGAACTAGAAAGACTTCAAGACATATCTCAAGCACAAGCGAAAGGTGATGTATCTTGAAGATATTATCCGGAAGGTACGAATTGAGTTCGAAGTTCGAGTTCAGTACAAAAATTTGAAAAGCTTGGATGAACCTCGGGTGAACCTACTTGAACGAGGAGACAAATCGAAGAAGAGGCCACGTCCCGACAACTCGAAGGCAACTGCTACAATTGTGGCACACTTGGACATAGTTCTAAGGACTGTCGGAAGCCAAAGCAAAAGAAGGCCAAGCCGAGTGCTCACTTAGCCAAGAAAGAGTTAACTAGTGATGATCTTATTGCGGTTATCACTGAGGAAGCCAATATGGTCGAGAACCATGGTCAATGGTTCATTGACACTGCTGCAACCACCCATGTGTGTGCATACCGGAGCTTGTTCTCCAAATACCATCCATGTGAGGGAAGGAAGTTGAACATGGGGAACCAAGCTTCTTCACAAGTTGCAGGCGTTGGTTCGGTTGTCCTCAAAATGACCTCCGACAAGGAGATCACTCTGAGTGAGGTGCTGCATGTTCCGGACATCTGGAAGAATTTAGTCTCTGGTTCAATACTAGTTATTCGTGGTTTTAAAATTGTATTTGAGGCTAATAAATTTGTTTTGTCTAAGTTTGGAACACCTCTGGGTAAGGGTTACCTTACAGATGAACTGTTCAAACTCAATGTAATGGCTATACGCCCAAAACCTATCATTAATAAAATTGCTTCTGATTCCTCTTACTTGACTGAGTGCTCCAGTTTATGGCATTGTAGATTAGGCCACGTTAATCTAAATGCAATAAAACGATTGTCAAATCTCAATTTGATTAAAGTAAATGAACTTGTTAATAAAAGTAAGTGTGAAATTAGTGTAGAAGAAAAAATGACAAAGTTACCATTTAAATCGGTATAGAGGAGCACGACACCTCTAGAATTAATTCACACGGATGTATGTGATTTGAAGTTTGTGCAAACAAGAGGTGGCAAAAAGTATTTTATTACTTTTATTGACGATTGCACAAGGTATTGTTACCTTTATCTTTTGAGAGGTAAAGATGAGGCTATTGAAGCTTTTAAAAACTTCAAGAGTGAATCTAAAAATCAACTTAACTGCAAAATCAAATCTATTCAAAGTGATAGAGGAGGGTAATACGTAGATCCGTTTGAGGAGTTGTGCAACGAAAGTGGCATAATTCATCAAACTATGGCTCCTTATGCACCTCAATCGAACGGCATTGCAGAACGCAAGAATTGTACTTTGAAAGAGATGATGAATGCGTTGTTGATTAGTTATGGGTTACCTCAGAACATGTGGGGGGATACTGTTTTAACGACAAACTATATCCTCAATAAAATTCCACTTAAAGGTAGGGACGAAACTCCCTATGAGTTGTGGAAAACAAGGAAACCTTCTTATAAATACCTCAAAGTGGGTGGGTGTTTAGCGAAGGTAGAAGTGCCTCTACCGAAGCAAGTGACAATCGGGCCCAAAACGGTTGATTGTATTTTTATTGGTTATGCATTAAATAGTAGCGCCTATCGATTTATCATTCATAGGTCAGATGTTCTAGACATGAATGTCGGAACTACCATTGAGTCAAGGAATGTGATATTCTTTGAAGATATCTATCCTTGTACGGATAAAGCTGATTCCAGTTCAAACACTGGTAATGCTGAAGGAACTACAAGTCAAGAACTTGTGGGGGTTAAAACTAAGTCTCGTAAACGACCTGGTTCAGAACTTGAAGCTCTAACACCTAGACGGAGCACTCGAGTTAAAGTTGCTAAGGATTTCGGTCCCGACTATGTGGTTTTTCTCTTGGATGAAGAACCAAATTCACTGAAAGAAGCTTTCTCACGGACTGATAGTTCATTTTGGAAGGAAGCTGTACAGAGCGAGATGGATTCGATCATGCATAACCATACGTGGATTCTGACTGATTTACCTGAAGGTTGTAAACCTTTAGGGAGTTAATGGATTCTGAAACGAAAGTTCAGAGATGATGGATCAATAAATAAGTATAAAGCTCGTCTGGTTGTGAAAGGATTTCTCCAGAAGGAGGGATATGATTTCTTTGATACATACTCTCCTGTGACGAGAACTACCTCTATCCGGGTGCTTCTAGCGATTGCTGCTTTGCAAAATCTTGAGATTCACCAAATGGATGTTAAAACAGCTTTTCTAAATGGCGATTTAGAAAAGGAAATCTATATGGAACAACCTGAGGGTTTTGTAAAACCTGGACAAGAAAGAAAGGTGTGCAAACTGGTTAAGTCTTTGTATGGCTTGAAACAAGGACCTTTACAATGGCACTTGAAATTTAACGAAGTGATGATGCCAAATGGGTTCAAGATAAACGAGTGCGACAAGTGTGTCTTCATTAAGAATACTAATGACAGATTTGTTATAGTATGTCTTTATGTAGATGATATGTTAATCATGGGTAGCAACCTAAAAGTGATTAACGAGACGAAACTCATGCTAAAAAGGAATTTTGACATGAAGGATCTGGGAGTTACTGACACTATTCTTGGCATAAGAATCATAAGAACTCCAGATGGAATTGTCTTATCACAATCTCATTACATTGAGAAAGTGATCAAAAGATTCAATGCACACGATAGTCTTCCAGCAAAGATGCCTATGGAACTCGACGTTCACTTGAGTAAGAACAGAGGTGATCTTGTTGCTCAGAAGGACTATGCTAGGATCATTGGATGTCTGATGTACATCTCTAACTGTACAAGACCTGATCTAGCTTGCTCGGTAAATAAACTGAGTCGATATACAAGCAATCCAAGTGGAGAACACTGGAAAGCGCTTGTAAGAGTTTTGAAATACTTAAAGTATACTCTGGACTTTGGGATACACTATGGTAGATACACCAGGATACTTGAAAGTTACTGTGATGCAAATTGGATATCCGACTCAAAGGACTCACTGTCAACAAGTGGGTATGTGTTTGTAATTGGCCGAGGAGCTGTTTCTTGGAGATCCACTAAACAGACATGTATAGCCCGATCCACCATGGAATTTAAGTTTATCACTTTGGACAAAGCAGGTGAAGAAGTAGAATGGCTTCGTAACTTTTTAGAAGATATTCCATGTTGGGAGAAATCCGTGCCGCCAGTTATGCTTCACTGCGATAGTCAAGCTGCTATTGGAAGGGCAAGAAGTTGTTTGTATAACGATAAGTCTCGACATATTCGTCAGAGACATAACACCGTAAGACATCTGTTATCGAGTGGGATTATCTCAGTTGACAACGTAAGGTCGATAGATAATCTAGCAGATCCATTCACTAAAAACATAGCTCGAGATCAGATGTATAAGTTGCTTGAAGGAATGGGAGTGAAATCCACATCTTAAAGATGATTGTAGTGGAAAACCAACCATGATGAGTGGAGATCCCACAAACTTGGTTCAATGGGAAAACTAAACTATAAAAGTTTGGGTAAGTAAAACTCTACGACCTTATTTCTTCACGACAAAAGTAGAGTTTTTAATCTGTCATGTGGTGAGGATAAATCTCTGATTTTTAATGATTCTTGTGCAGGTCTTTGACTTGACTACGACAGAATACTTGTTTAAGAATCACCTATGTAAGCGAGAAGTGAGGGCCGCTTCTACTGAATGCTTATGAATCCAAAGAAGTTGTCCATGGCTAGAAACGGACACAAACGTGAGAACGAAAGAATTCAGAGACCTTAGTGAGTTGGTACTATTGTCTAGTATACACAAAGGGGAATAGTTCAAGATTTATATTCACTAATCCGTCGGTATGCTCGGTAGTATTAACTAAGGAGGGTTCAAGGCCACAAGCCACCTATCCCTCTTCTCTATTGTCTCTTAAGGATTGAGCTATGTATTTTGCATACATTATTTTGTTTTGGATATTCTCACTCATGTGGGGGATTGTTGTAAATTGTATTTAATCAATTTAATGGTACATCAAAAATTCGTGTTAACGAGTTGTATAGACTCGATCTACGTGTTGTGTAGATAATCGTAGCATTTTGAGTTTCTCAAATCCAATTATTGGTGAGTGAGAATTAATGCTTTGAAGTTGAAAGGTTGCTTAAGTGCTTTATTGTTTATCCCACATTGAAAGTTAATCAATGTGGAAGGTAGTTTAAAAATGATTACATTTCATTAGTGGACATCAAGTGGGCCAGCAGGTGTTGTGGACTTTGTGTGAACAAACTCACGCGGGCTCTTGGAGTTGAGTTCGCCCGTCCGCCTTCGGCGAAGCAGAGCGGATCCGAGCCCGATCCCAGACCCAGACCCGGACCCGGACCTCGGTCCTGGGCTTGGGACTTGGGACTTGGGCAATTAGTCCGATTGAGGTGGTCCGCATGGGTTTCCTTGTTCTGGTTCAACCTGGCTAACTTTTTAGCCACGTGCCTTATGGGTCCCTGAACCATCTAAGTACGTTTTGTTTTTAAACGTACATTCATGAAACTCCTGACCATTCAGGTACGTTTTCAAACGTACGAAAATGCATGTACACGTTAATTTTGTCCAAGTTCATGCTGCCAGTTGATGTCAGTTTTGAACGTATTAATGATGCATTTATGGTCGTCATTATGGTGTTGTTACCTTCCCCGCTGAACCCCTATATAAGGGTGGGCTATCCATACTTCACCTGAAACACCTAGAAAAAGCAAGGAACACGGAGCACTCATATACAACACATAGCATACGTTTTCTGCATTCTGTTTTCTTTTGTAGTTAAGTCCAAACTCCTCCTATTCGCCAGAGTTCTGGTATTTACGGTGCTGTAATACCATAGACGAAGTCATTTTATCTTTGGGGACGATTTGCCAAAACTGAAGGGCACTACCGGGGCAATTTTGTCTTGCGGATAGAGTTCTACTCGACTCGACTTTTCTTACACTTTCTGTTTTATTCTTTCCAGTTTTAGTGATATTTTTAGTGGGACTCAAAGGACTCCCTATCAACAAGTGGGTATGTGTTTGCAATTGGTCGAGGAGCTGTTTCTTGGAGATCCACTAAACAGACATGTATAACCCGATCCACCATGGAATCTGGGTTTACACTACAAGAAATCTGCCGTTTAGTGATGATTTTTTTTTCCACTCATAAAAATTCGTCATAGTATGTTAAACAATAGTGACGTTTTTTAATTTCGTTATAGAATAACACCCTTTTATGACAATATTTATTGTTGTCACACCGATTTCGTCACGAATACTTATATTTAATGACGTTTAAATGTATTTTGTCACAATTTCGGGATGACAAAAAAAAAAGGTTCGGAAAACCCATTTTATGACAAACATATAATAAAAGTGTGATGAGATTTGGGTGTCACTATAAGTTTCTAGTTGTGACGGAATCATTTTTGTCACTAATGTTCTCTTGAAGAATGGTGACGATATTTGTTGTCACAACAAGTTTCTTTTCATGACAACGCTACAATTTGTCATCAGTTCTAGAAAAATGACGACAATATTATTTTGACACGAAATAGTTCTTTGGTGATGTCAAATATGAATTTGTCATAATAATTTTATTTTTGCTACAAATTCACACCAGATTTAGGAGACTCTCTGATAACAAATTGATAATAATTAGAGATGAAGTTTGGTATCACTGCATATTTATGTTATCAACAGCATCAAATTTCTCATTAATTTCTCTAAATGTAATGTTAATTAATTTTAATTACTATATATTGTATAATATTTGAAGTAATAATATAAAAATAATAAATATCAACGTTAAAGAAATATATTAATTAAAATAAATAACTAAATTATTTTGACACTAAAGTCTTATTTAGTGATAATATATTAATATTTTGACACTGCTTTAAGAGAAATAGTGATAACATTATTTTGACACTAAAGTCTTATTTAGTGATAACAAATATAAGTTTCTCATTCACATCAAGACCTAGGATGAGACTTTTTCAATAACAACTTGATAATAATTGGTGATGACATTTGGTATCACAATATTTTTTTAATATAAGAATTATTCAACTTATTATTACTCATTAAGTACTTATTTTTCTATGTTTACTTTATAGTTTTTAACGACTATATTATTATTAGATAATATTTCTTAAGTTTCTTATTTTTAAATTGATTAAATAAGTTTATAAATTTAATTAATAGATTATTATTTCTTCTAATATCAAGTTTTGAGATTTATTTATTATTGTGTTATAACATTTTATATTTGTCTACAAGTTCTCAATTAATCTTTTTACACAAAATATCTTTTTGTGAACATCACTTTTTGTGAACACATTTTTTTTTGTGTGTGAAATATATATTTAGAAGTTAATCATACTTTATTATATTCTTATCTAATTTAAATATATTTTGATATTTATTTTATAATACTTCAATTATATTTTTCATTTTTAAAATATATCAGTAATCATCCATGATTAAATATTTATTTACCTTGCTTTATAATGTTAGGCACAAAATTAAAACATTGCAGGTTCAAACCTCATGTATCTTGAAGATTATTTTTTTGCTCCCTAGAAAATGTGTAAATGTTGAGCAATGTTAATAAAAAAGTAAATCGCAAAACAATACCACTGGGATTTGAACCCACTGTGTATTGCACCACATGGCAATAAGGTATGATTCTAACCATTTAACCAACTACTATTTGATGTTAAATTTTTCCAAATAATATATAATTATACGCTTGTCTTATGACAATTACTCTTAACCTTATATAAATCAAAACTACCACATATTCTTTTCATAAGTAAATTAAAAACTCTAAATAACTATTTAATCAATTATAATACACAAAAAATAAATAATAAATAAATAAAAAGCAAAAAATAGAATTTATAATATAATACTAAATAAAACTCAAAACATAAAATCATAAAGAATATGTAACACTCATACATCCAATGCATATATTTATTTTTATTTTATCATCGTACATTAAAAATATAATCTTAGTTCCAAACTCGTAGCCATAAATTATTTTCTACTTTTAGTTTTAAATTGATTTAAGAAATTCTATTTAATATGATTTCTAAAACAATTGTTAATTCTATTATATACCTAAATTTTAAAGACTATTAAATTTTAGTCGCATTCTATATAAATTATCATAAATTATTTTAAAATCTTATTATAACCAAATTAATAGATTTTAGTTTTAAAATAATTTCGATTTATAAAATTATTATAATTTATTTATATTATAGTTATTTTAATAATTTAAAGTACTATTGGGTCGTTCACGGAATTATTCAGTTTAAAACTTAAGTCGTCTAGTAAATCGATTATTTTTCGGACTTGAAAACGAAGTTCAACGACTAGCCCGAATTCTCCAAGACTCRACCCTAACTTTCCAAAAATTAGATCTTATGCTTGGTATATA
>BMAC01000729.1:370787-393152 GCA_014905375.1 Phtheirospermum japonicum | reverse complement strand
AGCTAAGGATCAGTTTTTTTTGTTTGTTTGTTTTTGATTTTTTTTTTTTAAAATATTTTGTATATTCTACAATTTTTTATATCTAGGAAACAATTAATTCGACCATTTTTTATATTTAGGATCAACTAACAATTATATTCTACCATTTTTATATATATCATTTTGGCTTTGACTTTTATGTTATGTTTTTTTGTTATTAAATATATTAAGTAATTATTCATAATTAAATATTTATTCTTATATCTTTTTAAATACATTTTATTGTGACCCAACATTTTATTTTTTAATACATTCTTTTATTCGTTTTATTTATTTAGTAGTTTTCTTTATTTTATAACATTCGTTTTTTTTCCTTTTATGGTTTTTGAAATAATTATTTAGCAATTAATCAAACTTTTTTATATTTTTTTCCATTTTAAAAGTATTTTGAGATTTATTTTAGTATACTTAATTAATTTATGTTATATTTTTTATTTTTCTAATATATTAAGTTACGATGAAATATTTATTTAAATTACTTTATGATTTTTAATGACTTATATTAATAGTCTATAATATTTTTAAGTCTTTTATTTTTCAAATTTATAAAATAATTATATGTATTTAAATTATAAAGTATTATATATTTTCTGGTTTTAAGCTTCGAGATTTATTTAGTATTATATTATAATATTTTATATTTTGATATTTTTTTTTATTTTATTCATTTTGTAATTTATTGAATAGTTATTTAGACAAAAACCTTTTTGTTAAAATGGCTACATAATTTAATTTTTCTAATTTATTTTATATCATTTACAATATTCTTTGTTTTTTCAGATTTCTTAAATAGTTTTTTCCGAGTTTATTAAACATCTTTTTCAAATTTATCATAATTAAAATAATTTCTAAAAAAATAAATATAATACTCAAAGAAAATTATGAAATTACATAAGTAAAATATATAACTTATAATTATTTCAAATTTAATCACAATTGATTTTTATATCTAATTTAAAGTTATTTTGGATTTAGTTATTTTAGATTTAGTTTATCTAATTTATCATGATTGAATATTTATTTAACCTAAATTATAAAATTTAAATGACTTATATTTTTATTTCTTTTTTTCATTTTTATTAAATAATTATTAAATTTAAAAATATTGTGTTATGTATTCTGTAATGCCCCGATTTCACTTTAACCGAAATAGGATTAATATTTAAGAAAATATGACGAAACCAATGCATCACAATAAATGTCGAACTTTCATGATTATAATATAAGAGTTTCACATTTTCAAAACATTCAAAAATTTCGCAGCAGAAATATTCATAATGTAAATAACCAAAACTCCATCAATGAAAATTCATAATTTAAAAACACTCATTTATGTCAAGTTCGACTTTTATTTAAAATAATAAAACAAGTTTAGAAACATAAATTCAATGTCAGAAGTTTTATTCATTCCTCGTCTCCCATTCACTCGATATCGTCGTTGGTACCTGAAAAAAGAATATCGTTGGTACCTAAAATTTAACATAGACAAGTCGGTGGTCCCTACCTCGTAAAAATGTCGTGAAAAATCGAGTGGGATGCACGTAGTTGAAATCCTAAGTTCCGTATTGCTCGTCACCTAATCAATTTGAAAATATACTTAATTAGTATATATATACATACATATATATATATATATATATATATATATATATATATATATATATATATATATATATATATATAGACTTTGAAATATTAATATTTATTATTTAAAAAAAAACACAAAGATATAATAATAATAATAATAATAATAATAATAATAATAATAATAATAATAATAATAATAATAATAAACTGGACTAAAAAGAAGTTTTATAAAAGTTTTTGGGGCTGAATCGAGGGTTAAATAATTTGGAGGGCTGAATTTAGGCTTATTGGTAAGTTGTGGGTTTAATCAAAAGGATGGCTGAAGTTTTGGGATCAATTCGAAATTCTGGAAACTGGCAGGGTATAAAACAAGAGGACCCAACCTTAAGCCTTCATTCCCGTTCTGTTCTTTCTTTCTCCCAAAATCTGAAAAAAAAACAGCGCAGCAGCAATCGGCGATTGGCGATCGGCGCAGCACCGGCGGATCGGCAGCGATGGCGTCGGAAATAATGGAGGCGTCGCTTTCTTTCTCCCAAAATCTGAAAAAAAAACAGCGCAGCAGCAATCGGCGATTGGCGATCGGCGCAGCACCGACGGATTGGCAGCGATGGCGTCGGAAATAATGGACGTCGGCGTCCAGGCGTCGCTCTCTCTCTCTCTCCGGGCCCGGGCGATCTTCTTCCCCAATTTATGAAATCGGCGCCAGCTGCACCCTTCTCTTCGGTTCTACCATGGCGGTGGTTCGGAGAACGTCTCCCCGAGACGGCAACTCGACTGCGTGGGGTCTCTAGGTGGCGGTGATTTGGAATGGGCTGTTCGGGATGGGGAGGATTCGGACAATGGATCCTAACGAAACTACCCCAAAGCTTCAACTTCTCGGCCGATTCTCCTTTCCTCTCTAACTTGGTCTTTTGTTTCCCCCTTTTTTATTTTAATATTTTCTTTATTATTTGTTTGTGTGGTATTTGATCTCGATTTTCCTTTTGATTTGTGTGCATTGAGAATCGAGGATTTGATATTTTATATATTCCTTTATTTTCCGAGTGTGTGTATGTAATTACGCTTTTTAAATAAAAAAAATCCTTCTTTTTGTGTCTTTTATGTTTGAATGTAGTGGATGTGATGTACTTTGAGGTTTCCAGTGAAAAAGAAAATATATGGATGAGTTTTTTTATGATGGATTTAAATTGTCGCACCTGTGATGAGTTAAGTCTACTCTGTCTCCCATTCTTCTACCACTGTTACTGAAATACTGAGGAAGCTTATGTGTTGTGGAGAAGGGTGCATTTGGTTGGTATTGCAATCGTATGCAGCTCTCAGAGCTCTCTATTTATGCCCCCCACCCCCAACCCCTTATGTTCCATTTGTGTATCTTGTTGGCTCCCTTCAGATTTATTCTTTATAAATGCGGTGGGATTCTCTGGGCATCTTCTGGATTTTAATTTACTTTGGGTAGGATTTTGTTGTACATTCATTTGTGTGGGTGTTTAGGTTGTCAGGAGATTTGCTCACTGGGAGAGGAGGGGATGAATTTTGGGCTTGGGACTATAAAAGGTTCCCTGGTCTAGCCACCTGCTTCCTCCATAATAAGAAAAGGGAACTCAGATCGTAACTAGAATGTTCAATTAATAGCTTCTCTGATAAAGGCATTGCAATTAATTTTCAATTGCGTCCCTTATCAGTTTTTTCTTTTAATTTATTAATATTATTGCTTATTTCAAATGTGTTTAAAGCGAAGAACAATATGATGTTTGTGTGTTTAATAGGTCATGTATTAGGCTTCTTTATCTTGTTTGTACGAGTCTTTCTACATGGTAAACTGACAAGTGTATATATTTTTTTACAGATACATTCCATGAAGTTAAAAGAAAACGGGGTAGGATAAAACAGGTACTGCTATTTTCAGGCCGAATCCCTTGTGTTCTATACCTTCCCAATAAACCCGCTTCCATTTATGGAAAATAAGAGCTTATTTGCAAATTTGTATATTCAGGTGTTGTATTTTCCCATGCAAAGGTTATTGCATTTTTGCTTGTGTTGCTGTGTAAGAGTAATTTGAATTTGAATTGCTTAACTATTAGTATCTGTTCTGAATCCCAACTTTGGACTGTGATAAAGTTACAAAAAGAAATGGAGTTCCACTTATATAGGTGAATTGAATTTTTTTCTTTCTTCTCCTCTCTTTTTTTTTTCTTTTTTTTTCTCCAATGCATCTCTAAGATAGATTTCATTCTAGTTGTTTGATTTTAAAGTTTAAATTTAGGTTCTTAGCTTATCTTCTCATACTATTCTGGTTACACAATCTCGAGTTTTTGCTACCAATGATAGCATAGAAAAGAAAGTTAAAAGCTTCATAAGGAATTAAATAAATTAAAGAAAGTTTAAAGCTTCATAAGGTTCTATGTGGTGGCAATGCCATGAAGCTCCTTATTATGATGCGTTCTTCGGAACATCATGTTTGAATTGGATCTTGACTGGTTTAGAAATTCTTATTACACCTTCTATTCTAAAACTTAGATGAGTGGTACGCGTAGATCATTCAAATCATCGACAACACATATTTTTACTCAAGCCACAAGCCATTCATTTAACCAAGTGGAATACAAAGTGGACTAGAGGAAAGGGAACAAGAAACTTGGTGCTTCTAACAGTGTTAGTATATATTTTTCATATTGGAAGTTTGATAAGCCCATAGCTTCTTGTAGTTGCTTAAGTTACTCTTTTTTTTCAATCCTTTGTTTTTTGAACTGTCTTAAAACTGTCCTCAAAAATGTCCTCAAGTAGGCCATGACTGGTTTGATATTCATTGGTACTCTTTTAGAATATGAATAAGGAGCCCGCAGAATCAAAATGGAAGCCGGGTCCGCAAGTTAGAGTAAATAGAGTGGGTCGTTGGAACTATTCATCATGATACATATCTCAAGGTAAGCCTAAATTCCACTTCGTTAGTTACATGCAACCACCTTTGTATGGACCGAAACCTCCATGTAAACGCAGCACGTTGCCTGATTCGAATACCCAACACCTGCAACAGGAACGGGCAGAAACTCACGAAAAGCTACAGGATTCAGAAGGTCAAGTTTCGTAAGGTCAAGTGACTGTGCTTAAGGATGAAGCCGATGATTCAAATCAACTAAGTCAGCAAGGCGAGTGCATCAACAAGCTTATGGCTTTCATGAGAGCAAATGAGTCATCTTTGGGTAGAAATAATGCCTGATCCAATATATTCCACGTAAGTCGGAATTTCCAATTTCAATATTGTGAACTTTGCATAGTATTGTTAATAAACTAATTTAGAATTATAAATTTGAAATCTGCAGGTATTCTGTTAGATCCCACTTTTGTTTGCCAATGCTGACATGTGGAACAAATCAGGATCAAGTTACACAAGTCTTGATATATGGTTTAACTCTTTTGGTTTAGTTTAAACTTGCAAGTCCTTGTTTTGAATGTTTCAAGTACATTAATTCTAGTTGTTTGTTTGAAGAACTAATTTGGTATGTGTTCTGGATATTTCAAAGTAATATTTTGGCTAGTTAGTCTTTCGGTATATGTTCGGAATGGTCGAAGAGATATTTTGGAATATTCTTATCATTTCTATTATAATGATAAATTATTCATTGCTTTCACTTTCATCTTTATGATATTTTCTCTTACAAGAATAATGACAAATTAATGCACATATTTAGGACAGTTTATGTCGTCATGAAAGTAAATAACCAAATATTGTTCACTCAATTATTACAACTTTAAGCGTCACATAAGTATTTCAAATTTGTCACTTTAATAAATCATGACAACTTGTTTCATCACATAATACTTTGAACTTGTCACTTAAACTAAATCATTTATGATGATTGGTTTGTCACCATATAAACGCATTTAATGAAAATGGATTTTATCACCATATGTACCCATTAAATCATCATTGAACATATATCTTTTATGATGATAATAAAATTCGTCATATATTGCTAATTTTTTCGTGACAAATAATTTTACCACATTTAATAGTAAATGGTGACACAATGGTTTGTCATTGTAAGTATAGATGTTCAGTGACGGTCAATATTGCGTCACTATAAAACAGATCTATCGTGACGAATTACATTATATTTGGAAATTATTTAATACATATTATGACAATATGAGTGTCATAATAACTCAATAAAAATTGTCACCGTAGTTATATTTGTAACGGAAAATCAAATGTTTTGCTGACAAATTAAGTGTTCATCATTAAAAATGGTAACATACGGTGTCAAAACTGATCTTTTGATGATAATTTTTCAATCCCTTATGTGACGAATTCAGCGTCACCAAATACAAACACCTATGATGACAATTTACATCAGCGTCATCAAAACCGAACATATAGTGATGCACTTGAAAAAATTATCACTTTCACCTATGGTGATAGTCATACCATGACAACCTCTGTGACGCTCAACTTTCGTCACCGTTTCTCTTCAGTGACGAAAAAATAGACTTTAAATGACAAAATGTATCGTCATCGAACATCAAATTTCTTGTAATGTTATCGCTTTGGACAAAGCAGTTGAAGAAGTAGAATGGCTTCGTAACTTTTTAAAAGATATTCCATGTTGGGAGAAACCCGTGCTGCCAGTTATGCTTCACTGCGATAGTCAAGCTGCTATTGGAAGGGCAAGCAGTTGTTTGTATAACGATAAGTCTCGACATATTCGTCGGAGACATAACACCGTAAGACATCTGTTATCGAGTGGGATTATCTCAGTTGACTACGTAAGGTCGATAGATAATCTAGCGGATCCATACACTAAAAACATAGCTCGAGATCAGATGTATAAGTTGCTTGAAGGAATGAGAGTGAAATCCACATCTTAAAGATGATTGTAGTGGAAACCCAACCATGATGATTGGAGATCCTACAAACTTGGTTCAATGGGAAAACTAAACTATAAAAGTTTGGGTAAGTAAAACTCTACGACCCTATTCCTTAACGACAAAAGTAGAGTTTTTAATCTGTCATGTGGTGAGGATAAATCTCTGATTTTTAATAATTCTTGTGCAGGTCTTTGACTTGAGTACGACATAATACTTGTTTAAGAATCACCTATGTAAGCGAGAAGTGAGGGCCGCTTCTACTGAATGCTTATGAATCCAAAGAAGTTGTCCATGGCCAGAAACGAACACAAACGTGAGAACGGAAGAATTCAAAGACCTTAATGAGTTGGTACTATTTTCTAGTATACACAAAGGGGAATAGTTCAAGATTTATATTCACTAATCCGCTGTTATGCTCGGTAGTATAAACTTAGGAGGGTTTCAGGCCACAAGCCACCTATCCCTATTCTCTATTGTCTCTTAAGGACTGAGCTACGTATTTTGCATACATTGTTTTGTTTTTGGATATTCTCACTCATGTGGGGGATTGTTGTAAATTGTATTTAATCAATTTAATGGTACATCAAAAATTCGTGTTAACGAGTTGTATAGGCTCGATCTACGTGTCGTGTAGATAATCGTAGCATTTTAAATTTCTCAAATTCAATTATTGGTGAGTGAGAATTAATGCTTTGAAGTTGAATGGTTGCTTAAGTGCTTTATTGTTTATCCCATATTGAAAGTTAATCAATGTGGAAGGGAGTTTAAAAATGATTACATTTCAGTAGTGGACATCAAGTGGGCCAACAGGTGTTGTGGACTTTGTGTGAACAAAGCTCACGCGGGCTCTTGGACTTGGGTTCGCCCGTCCGCCTTCGGCGAAGCCGAGCGGATCTGAGCCCGAGCCCAGACCCAGACCCGGACCCGGACCTCGGACCTCGGTCCTGGGCCTGGGACTTGGGACTTGGGCAATTGGTCCGATTGAGGTGGTCCGCATGGGTGTCCTGGTTCTGGTTCAACCATGGCTAACTTTTTAGCCACGTGCCTTATGGGTCCCTGAACCATCTGAGTACGTTTTGTTTTCAAACGTACATTCATGAAACTCCTGACCATTCAGGTACGTTTTCAAACGTACGAAAATGCATGTACACGTTAATTCTGTACAGGTTCATGCTGCCAGGTGATGTTAGTTTTGAACGTATTAATGATGCATTTATGGTCGTCATTATGGTGTTGTTACCTTCCCCGCTGAACCCCTATATAAGGGTGGGCTATCCATACTTCACCTGAAACACCTGGAAAAAGCAAGGAACACGGAGCACTCATATACAACACATAGCTTACGTTTTCTGCATTCTGTTTTCTTTCGTAGTTAAGTCCAAACTCCTCCTGTTCGCCGGAGCTCTGGTATTTACGGTGCTGTAATACCAGAGACGAAATCATTTTATCTTTGGGGACGATTTGCCAAAATCGAAGGGCACTACCGGGGCAATTTCGTCTTGCGGATAGAGTTTTACTCGACTCGACTTTTCTTACATTTTTTATTTTATTCTTTCCAGTTTTAGTAATATTTTTACAATCCCTGTTTGTACTCATTGTATTTCCAACAAATCTAATTATTAGGCTATTATAAATTACAGATAAAATTGTATTTAATGCGTGAAGATACATGAATAAAACTTGGGCTGCAAATGAGCTCGACCGACCAGCGCATTTGAATGTCCAGGTTCGGCTTGCTCAAGAAGTTAACGAGCTCGAGGCTGGTTTAGCTTTTACTGAGTTTAAAAAGTATAGACTCAAGATCGACTTTTTAAACTTAATGAGTCTGAACTCAAGATCGTTGAGGTCTAACAAGCACGAATTATCTAGAACTTGATCAAAACTTTTAAATTATCAGTCAATTAAAATCCACATTTTTGTCGGTTTGTATAATAAATAATATGTACGATTAATTGACGTAGTGTATTTGTATAAACTGTGTATATTATTATATGTACAATTCACAAGTTTCTTAAAAAGCAAGCTCCCGAGTTTAAACATGAGCTCATACTCGACTTATTTAAATATATGGGCTTTATTTTGAGCTAGAGTTCGGCTTGTTTACTAATGAGCTCGGGGTGAACCGGTCCTAAAGCGAGTCGAACTCGGGAAATTCACGAATAACTCGACTCATTTGTAATCCTGGATGCGACGTCAATTTCTATTATGGACTCAAGTTCATGATACAATTTACTTAATTTAGACTTGAATAAATATATAATTGACGATATTTGAATATATAAATATAAAGGATGAATATTAACAAAAGAAAAAATAATTTCAAAAAAATAATATGAAATTAATATTCAGAACTCATCATTTTTATAACTCATCTTTTATATATTTATCTCGAGTTTATGCTATATCGCAAACTTGGCTACAACCAATGAGCGCCACGATTGCTTCCACCACCCAAATAAAATAACAGCTCAGTATTATTTTATCCAAAAAATTAAATTTGTAGCATCTTACTTTTATTAGTTAGGTCTTAATAGCAAAAAAGTAATTCAGTCAGGTCTAATCCAGAAATTCAACACATGGAAGTTTCGGTGCCTGGGACCCCCAGCCCATAGGCACAGTATCAAATATATATGGCCTTGATTCTATTCACATTATTTTAAAACTACAATAAAATACTTTTAACAATAATATTAAGTTAGTAACGTAAATAAACTAAGCGAGCATTGTTGTTGAAAGCGACGGACATGTGCGAGTAAGTTTGTCTTATTCTGGACCTCTCGTCAATTAATACCTTTCTCATCAATTTTCATACTATTTTAATAACATATTGAGTACTTTTCTCAAATTAAATTATATATGTACTAGCGTAATACCCGTGTTAACACACGAGTATATATATAATATGTATGTATATATACATATATTACAATAGTGAGTGTATTAAAAATACATAAGTTTTAAGAATGAATAAATAAAAATATATTATTTAATTTATCCATCGTAATTTTTTTTTTATAAAATAACTTATTAACTCTATTTATCATTTTCTACTTTTACTCTTGACATTGAAAAATAAAGCTGATAATCTCCAAAAATTGGTGATACAGACAAAATTGAGTATTTATATATTGTACTTTTATAATGTTAATGTAATAAAATATAATTTTAATACTATACCAAATAATATTTCAAAAAGACAAATATTTTATTGTGAAAAATAAAAACAAATAGAGAAGTATATAGACTTTTTTTTAAAACTATATGTGAAAGATATTAATAAAAGATAAGGATGAGGATATGTTAGATTTGATGAAAATATATATCAAATCTTTTTCAAAATAAGTTCATATTTTGCAAATAATAAAGAAACTCCACATATTTCAAATAAGTTAAAAAAGAACAAAGTTGAAAACATAGAGCATCTCGTAATATAATATCATTATACTATTTGTGCTCCTTTGAAATAATCTCAAAAATCTCAAATATTTTGCATTTTCATCTTGTAAATAATATTAATAAATCAAATAATATATGCTCTACCTTCAAAATTATGTAGCTAATCTGTGAAATAAGAAATCGGGATGTGATAAGAATTTAAATAAGCACTATAATCTGGTGGAAGATATAATGGGGACAAATGCAGGATGAAGAATTTTAAAAATTGAATTACGGATCATTATGAATTCTAAAAATAAAGTTCAATTTCAATTGAAAAATTATTTAAGGTTTATTGAATAAACTATAAATTACACAGAACAATCATGCATTTTCAAAATTTTAGAAAATCTCGTCAAAATAAAAAACCACATGCAAAAAATAATAATTTATATAAAAAGAATCGGAAGTTTATTTCTTTTCTAATTCATGAGTAAAAAACAATATACAAATAATTATGAAGAGTACCATTTGCCTATGCGAAAGGTTGAATAATCATTACAACTCATTTTTTATAGTTTATAAAACTCCAGTTGATATCTCAGTTCAACCATACACATAAATCGATCATGATTAAGAATTATAATTAGAAATCAAAATCAAAGTTCATATGTCAAATCTGTTTGTGGGGACATTCAAGAATGAAGAGAATAATGATAAGGGAAGATTTTTAAGAAGGATGAACAATATAGATATTAGTATAGGTAAAAACCAGTGGTTTAAAACGCGTATCAAGCAACGCGGGTTGCGTTTTGATCCCAACTTTGCGTAATGTAAATAGCATTGTATATTGCGTGTGCTATTTAAACAGATTATCTTAATATTAAAAAATAATTATATATTTCTTGTGAGTTATTTTTAATATAAAATAATTATTTTTTTATAGGAAATATAACTTAATATGTAATATTAACAAATAAAGTAAATATCAGTCAAAAATTATAATTTATAAAATACAATAGAAAACAAAAAAATAATATGGAATTTTTAACATAAAATAATTATTTTTTTATAGGAAATATAACTTAATATGTAATATTAACAAATAAAGTAAATATCAGTCAAAAATTATAATTTATAAAATACAATAGAAAACAAAAAAATAATATGAAATTTGATGATAATATATAATAAAATGTTAAACTTTTGTATGAATATCTAGAAACAAGTTAGACAAATTGATCATCATCGTTGAATCAAATAATATAAATGAAAAAACGTATCAAAGAATTAGTTAATAGGTGGATAGTTTCTATTTATATGGAAAACAAAATTATTTTTTATAGTTAATAGGTGGATAGTTTCTATTCATATGGAAAATAAAATTATTTTTTTATATGTAAACACCGATCAAAATAGACCAATAACATAATATAAATTAAAAAATTTGTGTAAAAAATTACTTAAACACATATATAATATTGGATGTCATGGACAATAGATAAAACAAATTAAAGTTAAAATTTTAAATAAATAAAAATTATGATGAAAACAGGGAGAGAGAGGATGCGCCAATAAAATAGGATGGTAGAAATATAAAGAAAAGTAAATAATTAATTTTCACGTGGCTTAGACAATGCACATACCGAGATCTCTTCTCAAACGAGAGAAGGTCTCCAAATATAATGCCTTTATGAAGATGTCAGCGAGTTGATTATCTGTCCCTATATGCTCAAGGCTAACTATCTTCCTCTCAACCAAGTCTCGAATAAAGTGGTACCTTATGTCAATGTGTTTGATTCGAGAATGCTGGACTGTATTTTTCGAGATATCAATGGCACTGGAATTGTCACAAAGCACAGTCAATATACTACTGTGCAGACCATAGTCTTCTATCATTTGGTTCATCCACAACAATTGTGTACACGCACTTCCAGCTGCAATATATTCGGCTTCAGCTGTAGAAAGAGAAATACAATTATGTTTTTTGCTATACCAAGAGATTAGATTATTACCCAAGAGAAAATATCCCCCTAAAGTACTCTTCCTACCCACTACATCCCCAACCCAGTCCGAATCATTATAACCCACAAGTTAAGTACCAGTGTCTTTAGTATACCACACACCTAATTCTGTTGTACCAGCAATGTACATTATGATTCATTTAACGGCTTTTAAGTGTGACTCTTTTGGATTAGATTGGTATCTAAAACACAGACAGACACTGTACATAATATCAGGCCTACTTGCTGTCAGATACAACAGACGTCCTATCATGCTTCTGTACATGGTGTTATCAACACCTTTACCAACATCGTCTCTCGACAATTTCACAGTTTTACCTGAAGGAGTCTTCTTATGCGTTTCACTTTCTAACCTAAACTTTTTAACCAAGTTCTTAGTATATTTGGTCTGAGAAAGGAAAATACCATCATCAAACTGTTTGATTTGTAAACCAATAAAGTACGAGAGATTACCTTCCATGCTCATCTCAAATGTGTCAGACATTCGAGTAATAAACTCCTTTACCATCTGCTCGTTAGTGGATCCAAAAATAATATCATCTAAATAAATCTGGACAATTAAGATGTGCTTATTGGATCTAAGGAGAAACAAGGTTTTGTTAACTTCTCCTCATCTAAAGTTCAAAAAGAGCAAGTGTGAGTCAAGCTCTCATACCAAGCTCTAAGAGCTTGTTTTAAACCATATAAAGCTTTTTTTAGTTTTAAAACAAAGTTTGGTTTTTGGGAATATACAAATCCTTTAGGTTGCTCAACGTACACTTCCTCACTTAAGACTCCATTTAAAAAAGCACTCTTTATGTCCATTTGATGCAATGATATCCTCACATGACAAGCAACAGCAAGTAAAAGTCTTACCGACTCAATGCGAGCAACATGGGCAAATGTCTCATCAAAGTCGATTCCTTCAATTTGTGTATACCCTTGTGGAACCAGTCGAGCTTTATTCCTTAGAATGTTGCCTGCCTCATCGGTTTTGTTCTTGAAGATCCACTTTATTCCAGTCACGTGAGAGTTTTCTGGTCGAGGAACTAAATCCAGACGTCATTTTTGGCAAATTGGTCCAGCTCCTCTTGCATTGACTTTATCCAGAATTCATCCTTGAGCGCATCCTCCACACGCTTGGGCTCTATTTTAGAAAGATACAAAGAATCGTAGATTTTAGAACAGTTAGTAGACAAACAGACGTACCTAACCATTTCTTTGAAACTTATATGTCGCCTTCTTGTACTCCTTTCATCTAAGTCTCCAATGACTTGGCCCGTGGGGTGGTTTCTCTAAATTCTGGATGGGATATCCCTCTGATGATAGGGTTAACTGGATCTTCCTCTCTTGATTCAGAATCTGATTCTGCGGCAGATTGAGTTGATGTTGGTTCTGATGTTGTGTTCCCAGAACCAACATTGGTACCAACATCACTCACTTCAATGGTTTCAGAACCCGCATTTCTGTTTTCAATACCTGCACTATCATCTACAGGAAGTGTGACATTATCTTGAGGATTTTGATCATAGACCAGATCATTATCCTCGGTAGGTTTAACTCCACTTGTCAAATCATCGAACTTGACATTGACTGACTCAAACATGCTACGTGTTCTAAGATTAAACAACCTATATGCATGACTATTTTGGGAATAACCCATGAAGATGCATTTGTCACTTTTTGAGTCCAGTTTAGCTAGATGATTTCTATCATTGAGAACATAGCAAATACATCCAAAAATATGAAAATAGCTCAAGTTTAGTTTTGTACTCAACAACAATTCATAGGGTGTGGCACATGACCCCGGTCTGAAATAAACTCTATTTATTATATGACATGCAGTATTCATAACTTCAGCCCAAAAACCTTTTGCAATGCCATTAGAAATGAGCATAGTTGGTCATCTTCGCCAGAGACCTATTTTTATGTTCAGCTATGCCATTTTGTTGGGGAGTGATTGGTGAAAAAAACTCATGACTTATGCCTTCCGTAGAGCAGTATTTTGAAAAAGATGCATTTTCAAACTCTTTTCCATGATAAGTTCTAGTCCTATGAATGTTCACACCAAATCTCAAGCACATCATCTTTGAAAGTTTTTTAAATGCTTCAAAAGTTTCAGATTTTTCTTTTAAAAACTCTACCCAAGTATAGCGAGAAAAATCATCTACAATGACTAAAACGTACCTCTTCCCACCAAGGCTCTCGACTTCAAGTGGTCCCATAAGGTCCATATTAAGGAGTTCGAAGCAAGATGATGTAGTGAGACTTTACAATATTGGATGTGGCACCCTGACCTACTTTCATTTCTGACACGCCTCGCAAACAGGGATGATCTTGGTGTTGAGTTTAGGAAGCCCATTCACAGTTTCTTCTTTGACCAACCTGTCCATCATCTTGTAGTTGACCTGCCAAGTTTTTGATGCCACACCTCAGCATCACTTAATTGAGACAATTTGAAAAAGGTATCACTTTTGATTTGAGAGCAGTTGTCTGAAGTCCTCTGACTAGTGAGGATACACGGTCCATTCTCCTCATAAACTTCACATTTTTCACAGTTGAATTTGACACTAAAACCGTCGTCGCAAAGTTGACTTATGCTTATCAAATTCGCAGTAAGTCCTTATACCAGCAACATATTCTCCAGAGTTACAATGCCGGGAACATGGAGAGTTTCTTGACCAATTATTTGGCCATTTACACCTCCACCATATATTACTTTTTTACCTCAAAACCTGACAATGTTGGAGAGTAATTCTTCTGATCCGGTCATATGTTTCGGGCATCCACTATCAAAGTACCAGGCTCCAGGGATATGGGATTTCAGGGAGGTATGGATCATATTGCACTTGATGTTATTTTTCTTGACCCACACTTGTTTGAACCTGGTGTTGGTATTGATGTTGGTAACATGGGGACCAACATGGGATTTAGCAGCCACTTTTGTTCTTTGAAAATGTCTTCTATTGCCAATAATCTTCCAGCAGAAAGGTCATATATGACCTGGTTCGCCACAGTGATGACACACGAACTGTCTCCTTCTCTTCTTGTGCCGTTTGGTCGATTTTTGTTCTTGGATTGATGCTTGTGTTGGCTGATTCGATTTATAGCCAATTACATACTTTGAGATTTTTGGGAAACTCATCTCTAAGATTTCATCGAGCTTTGCCTTCCCTTTGTTCAGATTCGTGATGGTTCCTTGAACTCTATTCATCTCGGTTTTTACCTTTTCTAGCTCAGCATCCTTCTTGGTGAGCGACGATTCTAATCGGACAATTATGTCAAGTTGATCATCCTTTTCCTTGGATAGTTTGTCCACTTCTTTCATGAGATCCTTGGCCTTGAGTACCTGTTTTACCCAACTGACAAACAGTTTCTTATGCTCAATACTCAACTGCTCGTACTCTTCAAGATAATCAGGAGTCTCTGCATTCAGGCACACGATGTTAGTTTCGAGGTTACCAACATGGATGTCGTCGTCCCACACAACATTAGTAAACAGGTCCAGGTGAGTCGGAATCATTGACATCCTCAGTGAAGTCTGTGGCAACCATGCTCTTTTTCCTGAGAGTGTTAGCACACTCATTTTTGTAGTGTCTCTAACCCTTACATTCATAACATTGAATTTTGCTGAGTGGTTTCGGGGAGCTGGATACATTGGGTATCGAAGGTGAGGACTGTGATCTACCAAGAGTGCATCCAGTGAATTTTGGTGTAGACACCTGCGGCTTGGTCTTTGAGTTTGATCCTCCAATATTGTTCTCCTTCTTTAGGAAATTATTAGAATATTGGGTCACATAGGATAACTTGTCTTCCTCAAGAGTAGTGGATTCCATATTTTTCATAATCCCTTTCAAGTCAAACTCCTCATCATCTTCATCATTGTCAAAGCTAGCATTGGAGGAGAGAGAAACATTCTTCTCTTTAGAGTTGGAACTAAAGTGTTCCATCTCATATTGCTTGAGAGAGCCAACTAAGGCATTATACTCTATGTTATCAACATTTTTGGATTCTTCTATGGAAACCACCTACTTATTGAATTTCTTCGAGATGGATCTCAGTAGTTTTCCCACAAGACGTGTGTTTGTTATTGATTCACCAAGCTCTCTGCACTCGTTTGTAATATCTGAGAGTCTCATGGCGTAGCCCATGATCGACTCCTTTTCATCCATCCTCATTGCCTCGAAGGTGGAAGTCAATATTCTTACTCTTGACCTCTTAACGCTCTTAGTCCCTTCACATACCATTTGGAGTGCGTCCCATGCATCCTTTGATGAATCACAATTCTTGATAACTCTGTTGTAGATTGCGTCTACATACCCACAAAGGGTGTTGATGCATTTGGAATTCCAGTTTGTAGCAGCTATTTTCTCAGGAGTCCAATCTATCTCTTTTTTATCTATTGTATCACCTTTAGCACCAATGACACGTGGCTTTTCCCATCCAATCAGAATGGTTCTCCATGTACGTTCATCAATACTCTTTAAGTGCCACCGCATCCTTTGTTTCCAAAGAGAGTAATTCTCCCCATTTAGGGTCGGAGGCCTTGGATTGCCTTGAGCATCCATAGCACCTAAACAAATAAGGATCAGTACTTAAAGTTTAAGTAACCCGCTCAAGATGCCAATTGTATAATTTGAAGGTCTATGGTTTTGAAAATAAATATCAGTATATGATGTTGTTTTCAATGTTAACCAACAATGAAACCAACATCAACCAGAGTTTAACTAAAAATATGCAACGGAAATTTAAACTCAAGAACACAGCAACTTAAATTCAGTTCACAAGTAAAAGTACTTGTGAACTTGGGTGTACAAATCCAAAAACTATATTACTTTCTTTGTTCACGATCAATACAAAAAGATAAGAAGTAATATATGAAAACTAAAGTATCAAACGCGTGATACTAAATGCTTGTCGCCTTGATGAAAAGATTTTCTCCGTTGGTCACGCAACTTCGAAGAACTTGTTGAATTAGGACAGTGGCTCCAAGTAGTTATCTTGCTGGTATTCTTCCTTGCCGTGCGTCGCCTGCGTGCGTCTTCTTTATTCCGTGCGTCTATCTTTTTCTTTTCGTTGGTATATGCCGTGTGTGCAAGATCTCTTTCTCTTGTGTCCTTATCTTGTCTTAAATAGACAAGAGTCCTATAGTCATAAACTTGGTAGACAAGTTAAACAAGTGTTAAACACAATCTAGAAAACTAAATAAAATCTTATACATAAACTAGAAAACAAAATTTAGAGTTCTAATTTATTTTATGCCCAAAAAAGGCAAACAACTAAAATAGGAATTATTCCCAAGAATAAATTCCCAACAAAAACCAAATATGCCAACAATATAATTCTTGAATCCCTTGTAACGTGTATGTACATCTTTGCGGCCCAAATATTAGTGTTTGGAATTATAACGCATGTTGCAATAGTTGCTAATATTATGCGAGGAATTATATATCGTAACATTATTTTTTTTATTTACACGAAAATTATTATGCACGATATATTTTTTACACACAAATCGAGGCATTATTTATTATAATTAAAATAAGACTGGTTTTCACAATAAAGAATATTTAAGTATTTTTACTCAGGAGTCATGAAATTAGTTGTAAGATATAGCGAAATACTCTAAACGTGAACAGAAATTCGTACAAAATTGAGTTTGTAAAAATGTAAAACATACAACATACGCGTGTCGCATGTGAATATGTGATATAAAAAATTAGATTTATAAGACACTCATGTAAGACATTAGTTTGTTCATGTAAACATATAATGTGTTTATCAATTCATTATATTGGGATTAGATATGGAATTTAAAATATATTAAATAATTATTTTCCTAGGTGTAATAATTCTTTTTTTAATTTCCCCCCTTCTTTGTCGTAATAATAGTTTTTCATATTTTAATGTTTTTCTCAATGCACTATATTAGGATTAGATATCCAAATTTAAGTTTATATTTTTTATATTTATTTTCCTTTGGTAATAATTTTATATAACTCGTATTTTTCTTAAATAGTATATTTGAGATTTTAAAAATAAAAATATTTCAAATTTTATTAGTAATAAAACTTAATTCAAATTATATAGAGTTTTTCTAATTAAATATGATTTACTTATTTTATATTAGTAGAATAAAAGTAAGATATTGAATTATACAAAATATGATAAAGAAAATATTGAATTAGGTAACATATAATAAAAGGAAATATCATATTAGGAAAAATATAATAATAAAAAAATATTAAATTAGGTAAAATATATAAAGAAAAAAATATTAAATTAGGTAGATATTAGGTTCGGTGATACCGAAGCACTAAATATTTTACCGAAACTAAAAAAACGTGAGAAGTAGACACATATAATAGAAGGATTTTGAATTAATATATATGATTGATTAAATTTATTTAATTATCACACCACTTTAGTGCAGACGGCACAATACTCGGTTCTTCTATAGAACCAGATAGGGCTCCATTATAGAGCCCTATAAGTGACATGACATTCATTTGAATCCTTAATTATTTTTTCTTTTTATTTTTCCTTTCTTCTTTTATAAATGCACGATGGAATGAATGTTATGTGTTATATAGAATTCCGTAATGGAGCCATATCTGGTTCTATAGAAAAATTCGCACAATACTAATATACAATATGAGCTATTATTAATTTAGTATATACATTCAGTCAAACATTAACAAATCCAAACATAGCTCACAGCACAATTTATTAAACTCAAACAAACAAGTTAATATTGGACGAGGCCAAAAATGTTATGGGAATCAATTAAACCCATTACGCAGTTGCAGACGGAACAAAACATATATTATTCATAAATTCATACAACGATCAGACATTATATTGTACAATATATACATGACACCGTTTTAAATAGTATTTATCAATTTGTACTAAGAAATTTATTTGTGTCTATTAGTTTAAACACATATGAATAATCAGTTTTCACAAATAAAATTATTATTTTAAATACAAATGTTCATAATTTTAATACATATATTTAGTAATATATACACAAATTTATCAATTTGTACCTAAAGATTCCTTCTAGGACACGTAACTATATACACTAGGTACTAAATTGCATGTAATATAAGATCAAAAAATTAACTTCCGGCCAAAAAAAATAAAATTATAATTATCCTTTTGTCTTGTTCCCGAGTTGATATATATACTTTTAAGGTGGATCCCATCAATAAAATTTTATATTTGGATTTCAAAAATACTTGAGACCCTTTGTAAATTGATCTCAAGTTTAAGAAAATTTTAAAATAATATTAAATTATAAGAAAATTCTACAGTGTCCTCCAAAGTATCATACCCCATGTATTTTAAGTTATTAGATCATTCTATTACATAAAAATTGAAATAATCGAATGATTAAAAAATATGGAATATAGTACATTGAGGGAACCGTATAACTTCCTTAAATTATATTTAAATATAATACCTATGTTTGGAGATGTTTTTTAAATTTTATAATCAAAATCATTAGTAAAAATGTACGGTTGCAGATGGCTTTAGCCTCCAATCTTGCAAAATGAGAAAACTTGTCCAAATACGTTGTCTTGTCCTGCTGATAACAAAGAAATTAACTAACCAACTTTTCAGAATATTTGTCCACATCGGACAAATTTCAAATTGGTCGAAAGGAATTGAAAGTGAAATGGAGATGGAGGTGGTTGAGAGCATAGCCATGTGAGCAAAACATGGCACAATATATGTCACTGTAGCCCATACCATCCCATGTGGATTCTTATAAAATAATACTAAATTCTTATTGATCCTATAAGAAGCCAAGAATTTTAAGCAACCATTCATATTATTTATTCCTAAGTTTGCAACATAATTGATGGGATTATTGTTTTGTTACCATTTCTTTTTTCACTCTGAGGATCTATAGTAATATTCAATATTTACACTATACATTTACTATGCATCAATCACTATAATTAATCTACCATTTGAGTTTTATATTTAAATTGTTAAATGAAAACAAACTTATAATATGATATATTGAGCAGTAACTTGTTTTTAAGTTAGTGATGCGTAATAATAATATTTAACTGACTATAAATACAATAAATTATGCGGTTTAAAATTGTTTACTTGACAAAAATGATTGGGCAATCAATACAATCGAGTTTTAAGTTAGTTTGGTTTAAAAAAAAAAAGGCTTTGTGTCACGGCCCATGACGAAGGTCTCAGCGGGGCAAGGGTGCAAGCTAGCTTAGCTCAGATGAAGAAGAACCAGACCGATGTCGTGAGTGTCATATCATAATGTTTATAGGGAGAATTCTCGTTTACTACACATAAATTCTAACTACCAAATAATTCATTGACTTTATTTATTCTCATATAATCTAGATACTTTTATTCAATCAAAAATTACTTTTAAAATATCAAAATTACCTCTATACCTTAAAAGACTCTCTCTCTATATATATATATCACCCATATATATTAATGCAAAATCCTCCTAACCTATGTGTCTACTTCGTATGTTTCGTTTGACAAATAAAAAATTCTGGTGCTTCGTTTGCTTATGTGTCATCCGAGCCTAATATTTACCTAATTTAATATTTTCTTTTTATTGTATCTTACCTAATTTGATTCTTTTGTCTTATTTTTTCTTATTCAATAGTTTCTTTTGATTCTCATATTTTAAAATATAAATAAGTCATATATAGTTAGTAGATAAGATCTAAATTAGTTATTTTAATTAAAAGATAAAATACATATGAAAAAATTCTAATTATAAAAAAACTTTATTATGAAGATAATTAAATAAGTTTTATTGATAATAGAATTTAAAATAATTTTATTTTTGGATTTCAAATATTTTATATAGGTAAAATATGAGTTATTTACAATAATCTAAGTATGTAATTAAATATTAGTAATGTATTTAATCTAAACATAAGAATATTAAATTATACAATAATTAATAAACATTGATTAGACACCAGCACAATGTCACACGAGTTTAGAGTATGACATGTTTTGAATATCTCAAAGTATGTAACTAATAATTATTAACGATTTTATTCTAATAATAATATATAAAATAATTTAATAATAATAATTAATAAAATATAATATTAGACACGGGTTTAGAATGTGACGCCTTTTGAATTTTTGTAAGTATGTAAATAAGATTATTAATGAATTTAATTAACATCAAATACAAATTATTTAATATTTATAATAATTAATAAATAAATTAGACACGCACAAGGCACGGTTTGAGATTACATCATTTTAATTTTTTATTTTACATTTAAAATTCTGTAATTATTAAAACTATTTTTTATATTTATCTTTTGTAAAGTCCCGTGTAATACACGGGTGTTAAATAAATATATATTAATACAAAATTCTACTAACTTATGTGTCTGCTTCGTATGTTTTGCTTGGATAATAAAAAAATTTGGTGCTTCGTATGTGTCATACGAGCCTAATATATACATAATTTAATATTTTTCTTTTATTGTGTGTTGCCTAATTTAGTATTTCCTTTTTATTATATTTAGATTAACTTAATAGTTTTCTTTTATTATATTTTGTCTAAATCAATAATTATATTTTATATTCCTAATATAAAAATATAAATAAGTCATATATAATTAGTAGAAAAAATCTTTTAATTAAAAGATAAATTACATATGAAATAATTTTAATTACAAAAAAACAAAACTTATTTATGAAAATAATTAAAGAAATTGTTTCACAATAAAAGTTGAAATAATTTATTTTTGAAATTTTAAATATTCTGTATAGGTAAATTATGATATATTTATAATAATTGGAGTGTGTAAATAAATATTAGTAATGAATTCAATCAAAATATAAAAAAAATAATATTATATAATAATTAATTAATTAATATTTATTAGACAATGACACAATGCGAGAAGGCTTGAGAGTATGACACTTTTGAATTTTTCAAAGTATGTATAACTATCAACAAAATTAATCTAAACTTAAAAATATAGAATGAGTTAATATTAATTAATTAATATAGATTAGAGACGGGTTGAAAATGTGACATCTTTTGAAGTTTTATAAGTATGTAAATATAATTATTATCGAATTTAATCTATATATTAAAATATAATATTAATTAATAATTATAATAATTAATAAATCGATCAGGACACGGGTTGAAAACACATCCTTTCAAATTTTTATTTTAAATTTAAAACGTTGTAATTTTCACAAATATTTTTAAAATTTCTTTTTATAAATCCCGTGTAATACACGGGTGTTAAACTAGTATATATATATATATATATATATATGATTAGGTTCAAATGAAAACCATGTCCTTATATGTGAACCTAAGGTCAATTATGGGCCTTAGATCTAATTAAATGGATGTATCAGATTTTTTGTGTATTTCCTTATTTGATTAAAAGTATTAAAATTGTATAATAAAAGCACTGTTGGGGTATATAACTAAAATATCAATAAAGCA
>BMAC01000729.1:346703-369829 GCA_014905375.1 Phtheirospermum japonicum | reverse complement strand
GTATTACTTTATCTTTTTTGTTTCACTTTGTTTTTGTTTTTTGTTTGGTGTAACAATAGTTTTTCATATATATTTTTAATAATATTTTTAATTTATTATATTGGGATTAGATAAAAAAAAACTTTAAGTTTATATTTTTATATTTATTTCCCTTTTGTAATAACTTTATATAACTCATATTTTTCTTATATCAATATTTAGAATTATAATAAAATTATTTCAACTTTTATTGTAAATAAAAATTAATTCAACTTATATATATCTTTTCTAATTAGATATATATTTTTTATATTTTTATATTAGAAGAATAAAAGTAAGATATTGAATTTGAAAAAATATGTTAAAGAAAGTATTATAGTAGGTAAGATGTAATAAAAGAAAAATATTGAATTAGGCAAAATATAATATTAGGAAAGTATTAAAGTAGGTAAATATATAAAAAAGAAAAATACTAAATTGGGTTAATATTAGGCTCGGATGACACCGAAGCACCATATTTTTTTCCAAAACTAACGAAGCATGGAAAGCAGACACATAGGATAAGAGGATTTTGCATTAATATATAGGATAGATATATATAAGGTAAATGAGTTTGATTTGAGATTTTTAATTTTTTAATTTTGAAAAGGAAACAGTCTAGGTTCATTTTTCCTTTTAAATTTTGCAGTGTAGAATATAATTTTCCAAAAATTATGAGAAGTAGTATGTAATTCTCAAAATATGTTAGTTTTATGAATTTTTTAAAATTTTCTCAAATTTTGCTAAGTAGCATGTAATTTTCTAGATTTTGCTAAAATAGTACGTAATTATTCAAAATTTGTCAAGTAGTATGTAATTTTAATAAAGTAGTATGAAATTTAACGGTGGCGACTGACGGCGATGGTAGGTGAGTTTGCTAAATAGTATGTAATATTGCCAACGTAGTATGAAATCACACGTTGGAGTATAAAAATTTAGGAAGTAGTATGAAATCACAAATTGTAGTATAAAAATTTAGGAAGTAGTATGAAATCACAAATTATAGTATAAAGGTTTTCAAATGTAGTATGGAATTGATTAATAAGGGTATATTAGTATTCTTGTATTGTACTTTGTATTAATTGGGAAGTTAACATTTAAATAGATAATTTGGGATAAAATATTTTTCTAATAGTTTATATGGAAATTGTCCCATATTTAAGTTCTTACTTTCTAGTACCTACAACATACATGAGACATTAAAATAACGACTTATTTCATGCTACCAAAGGCTAGTATTCTTATACCGTTGGACTTTTAACCTCATTACATATGTGTTGAAAAGTATGTTGCGTTTTATTAATTTGAATTTTTAGCAAACAACATAATTTTTGACACCTTAAAAAATCAATGGCATGAGACTATTTTGAAGGTAGTACGAAACAAACCCGAAATCTCCCCTTTATAATGTAATTTTCCCGAAATGTGGACTCATTGAAAGAATTCATACTTTGACATGAATGAACATGAAAAAGTATAAACTGGAGAATAGGATAGTAAATGTTTTCAATATATTTAGGATGATGTGTTTACAAATGATTCGCCCTCCTTATATGGAAACTGCGTATCATTCTAGATACTATGCAAATTTGAATATCCCTAGATCCAATATTTAAGGCAATGAAATGTACTAAGTAGGTATGGAAACGGCTCCTCATCCAGCTGGTGTTTTGTCTTTTTGTACAGCGCATAATCCAGTTCTCATGGTGAGCCCATGAGTGCATGGGAGCCTTCCAGCTCGCACAACTTCCTGTATCTTGTTAGGTCGCAGCTTGCCAGGTCGCATGTCAAGCTGATCACTTGTGCTGGTGAGCTCGCCAGGTTGCATGGCGAGCTGATCACTTGTACTGGGAAGCTTACCAGGTCGCGTAGTGGGTTCACCAGGTCGCATGGGGTGAATTTGATTGCTAACATCCCCCCTCATATTGATGGTAGATACTGGTACAACATTCAACCCGTGTCTCATCTTCCTGAATAATTGGCCAACAAGAGGTTTTGTTAATGAATCAGCAATCTGATCAAGGGCAGGTACATTACTAACTGAGATTGTTTTCTCTGCCACCTTTTCTCTAACAAAGTGTAAGTCCAACTCAAAATATTTTGATCTTGAGTGAAAAATTGGATTGACAGATAATGCAACAACACCTAGATTATCATTTCAAATTATAGTTGGTTTAGCTATCGCTATTCCTATCTCCTTGAGTAGGACTGTAGACAAAGAATTTCACACGTGCTATGTGCAATGCTCCTATATTCAGTCTCGGTTGATGACTTAGAAACAATAGCTTGCTTCTTTGCACTCCAAGAAACCAAATTAGGACCAAGATAGAAACAATATCCTGAAGTGGATCTCCTGTCATCTACATCTGACCCCTAATCAGCATCAGCAAAACCAGTTACCCTTAAATTACTGGCTGGCCTAAATCTCAATACATATTTAACTGTTCCTGCCAAATATCTCAGTATTCTATTAACTGCTTTCCAATGTGTGTTGAGGGTTTTTTGCATGTATTGACTTACTTTGTTGACATTATATGAAATATATGGTCTTGTGATTGTGGCATACTGGAGAGCTCCAACAGTCTGCCTGTACTGACTTGCATTCAAAGTAGGTTGTCCTTGATGCTTGTAGAGGACTGGCTGTGGCACCATTGGAGAAGACAGCCCATTTGCTTCACTCATTCCAGTTCTGTTGGGCATATCCTTAATATATTTTTCTTGACTGAGTATCATTTCTTCATTGTCATAATGTATTTGTCCAAGAAAGTAATCCAGTCTTCCTAAATCCTTGAGAGAAAAATGGCTTTGAATTGAGTGATCACCGAATTTCATCATTGCTTGATTCATTGATTATCAGGTCATCCACATATTTTAAGATCATTATGTAAGAGGACTTATCGTTCCTGAAGAATAAGGAGTTGTCAGATTTCAACATGATGAACCCTATAGATTTGAGAACCTTGCTCAGCTTGGAGGACCAAGCTCTAGATGCTTGCATGAGACCATATAGTGACTTGTGTAGTCTGCATATCAATGGTTTTCCATCTTTAATTGTTCAAAACCAGGAATATGTTCCATGAATATGTCTGCATCCAAATCTCCATTCAAGAAGGCATTGTCAATGTCAACCTGTCTGACTGTCCATTTATTTATTATGGCTATGGATAAGACTATTTTGATTGTAGTTGGCTTGATGACTGGGCTGAATGTCTCATTGTAGTCTAATCCTACCATTTGTGAAAAACCTCTTGCCACTAATCTTGCCTTATGTCTGGCAACTGATCCATCATCATTCCTTTTAACCTTGAAAATCCACTTGCAACTGATAAGTTTCTTGGCTGGAGGTAACTGAGAGATTGGGTAATTGCTCCAGGTTTTGTTTATTTGCAATGCACTGTATTCTCTATCCATAGCTTCTTTCCATTTGGGCAGACTAAAAGCTTCTTGATATGATTTTGGCTCAATGTTGTCAGTTAACACAAATGCATAAGTTTTTGGTTTTGAAATCCCAACCTTTGATCTTGTCACCATGTGATGTCCCCATTCATTCCTGTGACCTGCAAAACCTTTATCTACCTTAATAAGATTGTTAGATTTGGAATGCACATCCTGATATAAAGGCAAATCAATAGTTATATGTCCTCTTACAAGTACAGTATCAGTGGGAATCTCTATTGGTTGATGGTCAGAGGAATGAGGATGTTGGTGAGAAGATGAGGAGGCTAGTGGAGAGTGATGCTAGGGTGTAAGTGTATGGTGTTTGGAGGATTGAGTATGGTTTGAAAGAGTGTTGTTGGTGGATTGGAGGGGTAAGGTGTTGAGTTTATTAAGGGAGATTAAAGGAGAGACGAGGTCTGTGTTGTTGGTAAAAGACAAAGGATCTTGTTTTGAATGGAAAGGAAACTTTGACTCATCAAAAATGACATTCGTGGTGATAATGACTCTTTTGTTTGGTAACAAGACTTTGTATCCTTTGAATTGAGTGCTATATCCAAGGAAAACAGATGGGTTACTCCTGAAATTGAATTTGTGTTTGTTTATAGGTCTTAGGTGAGGAAAACATAGGCAGCCAAAAGTTTTCAGAGAGTTGTAATCTGGTTTTATGCCAGTGAGAGCCTCTGTGGGAGTTTTGAAACCTAAAAGTTTGTATGGCATTTTGTTTATTAAAAAGGCTGCAGATACCACTGTATCATCCCAATAAGACTGTGAGATACCTGAATGAGCTAAAAATGAAAGGGTTGTTTCAAGAATGTGTCTATGCCTCCTTTCACCTAGACCATTCTGTTGTGGAGTGTAAGAGCATGATATTCTATGAGTTATTACATTTTCATAGAAAAGGTTAGAGAGGGTTTTGAATTTTGCTCCACCATCTGATTAGACAGCTTTGATTTTCCTACTATATTGGTTTTCCACAAGGTTTTTGAAATGAACAAAGGCATTGTGAGTGTCGGATTTGAGCTTGAGTAAATATAACGAAGTGTATTTTCTTTTGTGATCTATAAAGCTTACATATAGTTGTATCCATCACTGGATCTCACAGGGGATGGTCCCCACAAGTGAGTGTGAATGAGATCAAGAATTTCATAATGATCAGAGTCAGATGATTTAAAGGGTAATTGATGACTTTATCTTGAAGACAAGAAATACAAATGAAACTAGTATTATTGTCATTAAAAGGAATATTACAACTCAAAAGAGCTTTTCTGACAACATCTAAAGATGCATGTCCAAGTCTGCAATGCCACAAATTCAGATCAAATTTATTCAGCTGACTAGAATTTATTGAAACTGGGAAAGATAAAGGGGTATTGGTAGAGAGTGTATCAGGTTGAGTCTTGAACAGGGCTAAGGTTAAACTTGTAAAGACCACTTTCAACTGTCCCCTTGAGTAGAACCATTCTTGTGTCCTGATCCTTCACCAAGCATAAATAAGGATGAAATTCAAAGAAAACTCTATTATCCTTACTAAACTGAGATACACTGATTAAGATTTTTGTGATGTCAGGCACATGCAGTAGGTTTTTAAGGCTGAAAGTATGATCACTAACAAGAGGACCTTTAACTAAAGAATTACTAGTATGTAAAATGTGCAAACATTATCCATTGCCCATGTGAACTTTCTCAGCTCCTTAATACTCATTTTCCATGCTCAAGTTGTTGAAGTCATATGTCAAGTGATTGGTGGCTCCTAAATCAGGAAACCAACAAGTGTTTGGATTGATCTTTGGAGAACTGGTGACAATGTTTGTAGAGTGCTTTCCATAATGCCAAAGTTGTTGGTGTTTGAAAACTGAGATTATTTGTTATGAGTGTCGCTGTTTCTTGGATTAAAGTCCATACCCTGCCTATGAAAACACTTATCTATTGTATGACCTTGAATGAAACAAATCTGGCATCTAGGTTTCCAGCCTTGACTTCTTCCTCTTCCTCTGCTTCCAAACCTTGATTTTCTTCCTCTAAAACCTCCTATTCCTCTAGAGTTCTGAGTGTATCTTGGGTTGTAACCTCCTCTTCTTGACTGGTCTGGAGTGATGGTGTTATCACTCGGTATGGATCCATCTGAGTTGAGCTGGGATATCGTCAAATCGTCAATGTTCTCTAATCTGACCTCAAAGCTCAGAAGCAAAGAGTGAACCTCCATTAGGGTATAGGGTTCCAATCTTGATGTAATTCTCACCATCACTGGATTATACTCAGTTCCTAATCTATAAATTATGTAGATAATCTGAATTTGCTCGGATATCTGTTCTCCTGCAGTTTCTAGCATATCACAACAAGTCTTAATCTTGTTCAGGTACTCTCTCATGTTCATAGCTCCCTTTTTAGTAGTCTGAAGCCGCAGCTTGTACTTCATGATTCTTGCTCTTGATTGGCTGGCAAAACTTGTCTCTAAACACTCCTAGATTTATTTTGAAGAGATCAAGCCAACTGTGGTCACCAAAAGACGTTCTGTGAGAAATGAAACGAGCCAAGATGCTATGAGTTGATCTTGGCGTTTCCAAAGTGCATATTCTGGACTTGTGGTTGGAAAAATGTTATCTTTGGTCAGATATGTCTCAAGACCATAACCATTGATGGCAGCCATGATTTGTTGTTCCAAATGAGAAAACTAGACTCATTAAGCTTGATGCTAATAAGTTGGCTTTGAGGATATATGATTGCATTTTGATCTGCAGATGAATGAGTAGAGTGAGAGGTAGGCGTATGTGAAGAGGAAGCCATTTTCTTGTGTTAATAATATGTATGTATGTATGTATGTATGTATGTATACAGAGTCCAGAGATTATCCCAGAGCTCTGATACCATGAAAGAATTCATGCTTTGCCATGAATGAATAGAAAAAAAGTATAAACTGGAGAATAGGATAGTAAATGTTTTCAATATATTTTGGATGATGTGTTTACAACGATTTACCCTCCTTATATAGAAGCTGTGGATCATTCTAAATACTATGCAAATTTGAATAACCCTAGACCCACTATTTAAGAGAATGAAATGTAGTGGGTAGGTACAGAAATGACTCCTCATCCAGCTGGTGTTTTATCTTTTTGTACAGCACATAATCCAGTTCTCATGGTGAGCCCATGAGTGCATGGGGAGCCTTCCAGCTCGCACAATTTCCTGTATCCATCTTTCAAGGTCTCAGCTCGCCAAGTCGCATGTCAAGCTGATCACTTGTGCTGATGAGCTCGGCAGGTCACATGGCGAGCTGATCAGTTGTACTGGAAAGCTTACCAGATTATGTAGTGGGTTCACCGGATCGCATGGGGAGATCTGCTTGCTGACACTCATACTACTCTGTAAACTCTGCATTAAAGAGTTCGAAATGGAATCATTTCAAAAAAACTAATTTACGAATAAAATAAGTATTACGCATTTAGACGTCTATTAAAGCGCATTTAAAAGTTGATAATACTACATTAATGCTACATATATGCTTTGTTTACATATCAAAATTGACGAAATTTGCCTTCACTGTTCAGTTAATTTCTAATAATTTTAGTGCTTCTTTAAAAACTCATTGGATGGTGTACACTTGGAATGATGAATGTATGTCATAACACGTTGTTATGTGTTTATTAATCAATAGCCCTCTAATTAATTACATTAACCAGATTTAAATTCACTGAATGATTGTGATTTGATTTTACAATTTAATATTAAGAAAAAAGTAAATCAGCTACACAAATTAAGATTTATATCACATACAAGGCAAACACTTGTGTTAGACTAGATTGACGGATCATAACCCGTTAGGCCATCTGATATGATACTAAAATGTATTGGTTTTTGTACTATGATATATTGGTTTTTTACACGAAAGTATTGATTTTTCATAAATCTCTTACCCTTGATATGATGTATTATTTTTTATACTATGATATATTGATTTTTCACTATAATGTATTGATTTCTGTACTATGATATATTGATATGAAATTTTCGTCTAACCAATGATCCGTTAGGCCGGCCTGACAAGAGTGCTGCCCCACGTACAATTGCTTGTCCTTTTAAATTAGGCGAAACCTTAATAGGAGTTATTTTTATATCCAACGTCCCTTTACTATAGTACCTTGATATCATAATGCTAAGTTTTTTTCCATAAATAAATTCACTGCAAATATAAAAGAATGAATTAATAAATGATGATAGAAATTTGGTCAACAAGGTTCCTTTATGGCCCTATCTAAAAAATTGTGGGACAATCTTATAAAATTTAACAATGATACAAAATTAAAAATTGACTTAATTATTTATGGTAAGAATATAATGGAAGGGGTGGAAGACTCTAAATCTCGGCAGAACGCCAACATGGTAATAAAATATTTCTATGCTTGTTATTGAATTATGGAAAGCAAAAATTATAATATGGGAGTATTTCCTTATTATGTATATTGAGTATAATTAAGAGATTTAATCCCACCTTATGAAGGAATCTAATTGGTTGGTGGACAAGTCATCTTACAAATAGGGTTTCAGGCCCTTATTTCACAAGTTGATAACATCTACAACCTCTCATGCTCTCACATCTCATGCTCTCAAATCTCAATCATACGCTCTGATGCTCATCTCTGACGCCCTAAATCCCATGATATCTCATTATCTCTCAGGATCTTACATGCTCTTATTTCATAACGCCACCCCTCCACGCTATCATTGAGCTTATATTATTCTCTCATATCTAATTATCACGGATCATGGCTTACGTAATTTAGGGATTTTATGGAGAGCTCTCCTCTAGGAGATCTCCTTTAGGAGAAACGATCTATTTTACAGGTGACGAGGACCCTAGATTGGGAGCACGTCTCTGGACACGCCCCTGAACACGTTCTCTGAAGATGTCTCTTATCTCTGGTCTCTTGTGTAAACAAAGAGGACATAAGCCTCACTTTTACTCAACATGATATTATCTTATATCTTAAGCTCTTGCGTGCTATTGAGCTCTCACACATCTCTCTCGAACACTATATGACTTAAGAGTCGGAGGGCCTACGCCGGGGCTGCACGGCTTGGGTTCTATTTTGCAGGTTATACAGGTTGCCAGGAGCCTTTTGGAGTTCTATCAGGTCGCCGGGAGATTTCTAGAGGTCTATTAGGATACTGAATTCACATTCAAGGTCAGTACCCTCTATTCTTGAAGCACCAATCTTTTTGGTCACATCAAGTGGCGCCGTTTGTGGGAATACGAGGGATATCGAGTCCTTGAGCAAAAGATGTGAGAATACATAATTTAATCGATCATGAAACCCTCACAGATAAGTTCTAATTCTCTATGGCTTTTAAAAAATTGATGTTGTGTCTTACTTATCATAATTGAGAACTCTTATGTGGCAGTTCATAAGGGTCGATGGGGTATTAATCATGCATGGAGTTGGATAGATTGTTCTTATGATTCTTTCACATGTTTGGTAGAATGGATGATGGGGGATTAATAATACAAGGAGAATTCTAATTGGATTTATTTGATTCTATATGATTTAAAATTATGGGGGATTAATCATACAAGGAGAATTCTACTATGATCTATTTGATTCGATATGTATTAATGGGATATGCGTATGGTTCATTTGATTCTATATGGCTTAATGGGGATATGCGTGTGGTTTATTGGATCCTATTGGGTTTAATTCTTGACTGAAGGGACTTATTTTGAGTTCTAATTGGCTTTATTTTGTATTGATTTTGGAGGGTTGATTCATTTTTTCCCAAAGTCTACGGCGATAAGGTCGCGTGTTAACCAAACGCAACATGATCGCCAATATTTAAGAGGATGGAGCAATTATATGAGTTTTGATGTACAGGTTCATGGGGGTTTAATTGGGCCTGAAAGGGTTAATTTATGAGTTTTCCGATATCTAACTCGGAGATGGTCAACTCAACGCGAGGAGGTCACCAATATATCAGGTCACGCGTCCAAACATCCAAAGAAAGGTGATTGTGGAAATTTGCTACCTGAAAGAAAGAGGTTGCACAGTTGGATATTCGGGGAGAGGTAAATTTTCCAATGGCATCAATATGATTACGTATCAGGTATGTTCGTTTAAATCTCGTAAAGGGAGGGTTTTATATCTCCTTCATCTAACTTATTTATCTCGAACCTTCGGGAGTCGGGCTGATGGTGCTAAGCACCGAGAATTTCGCCTCTCCGAAAACAAGCCGGCCCGTTGCACATCTCAGTCCACGGGCTGACACAAGCGTTTCACTCGTCGACCCTACTTTTTAATGGCCTCGACCCGCCTCACATACCTCTTGCACCATGACTCGATATTTTGCATGTAATTGTGGTGTTTTTATTGTGTTTTTAATCAGAGTTTCATGATGTTTATTGTCATTTTGAGTCAAGTTTCATTACGGTTTTAGGTTGTTTTCTTGCTTTTTAAGTTTTGATCTTTATTTATCCAATGTTGGTGATTTTTGTGCGATTATTAAGTGCGAAATTCTTGTCTTGTAGGTGGCTAAATGAATTAGATTCGCACCAAGATGTTCCGGCATACGCCAAGGTTCGAGCCAAGGCATTGAGGCCCAAAACCCGTGTCAAGACAAGAAAACTGAGCCAAAAGCAGCCCGAATCGACTGAAAGATCCGAAATTGACTGCTCGACAGTAGCTGAACCACTTGAAATTAGGGCAGTCAATAAACTACTTGACTGTCGATTGACAGTTAGTCGATCGACTGAGAATCTCAAAATCGACTGCTCGACAGTAGCCAAACCACTTGTAACCAGGTCGGTCGATCAATGCTTTGCAATCGATCGACAGTGTGTCGATCGACCGAACCTGCAGTCGATCGAATGCGTCGCATAGACTCTCAGGATTCTTGGAAATTTTTACGTTTTTGCCCCTACAAATAACTATATAAACCCCACATCTTGCCCCAAAAAAGGCATAAGCTCTCCTCCCCACCCTTTCATGGGGTTGGGATTAATTTCTCTCTCTAGTTCTTATATTTACTTTCTCTCTCTAGGTTTTGGATTTAATTTCTCTTTCTAGATCTTAGATTTATTTTCAAGCATTTTTTTTGGGTTTGTAAGCCTAAGAAGAATTCAAGTCATTACTTGGATTTTATTTTTTCTATTTCATTCAAGTTTTTTGCTCCTTTCTTAATTCAAGTAAGTTTTCCTTTATTTCCTTCCTTGTTCTTCAGTTTCATGCTTGTTCTTCAATTTTATGCTTTTTGCCTTAGCTCTTAGATTAATTATTAGATCTTGTGAATTGGCTATGCAATCTAGGTGAGTGACACACCAAGATCATAGATCGAGTCCTTGATCGTTTTTGTTTTGAGTATTTCATATGCTTTATTTTGGTTTTTATTTTCATGCATGTTTTCTCGTTAAATCCTTGATCTACTCTTCGTTACTTGTTATTTTTCGTAAAGATTTAAACTTTCACGTCAATTTTAATTTCTCTTTCTATTGATGTTTTCGATTTTTGCTAATTTGTATTATTAAAGTTTTCATGATCATGCATGCATAGTAGTACTTTAAGCTTTCATGCTTATACTTAGTGAAACTTTTCTTTTCATTGCTTATTTTCATTATTGCTTGTAATTTCCTTTGGGCATACGCACGAGGCATATGAAATACTTGCATTTACTTTCATAGTTTGTCGGAGTTTCATCTAGTTTCCATTTATTTCCATTCTCTTTCAATTTCTAAAAGCTAAAAACTCATTGATTCTTACGACCGAATTGAATTCCGATAATATCAAGCCATGAACCCATTTCTATTATCTTCAACACCAATAAAAATCTACAACACGAAATTCCGATCCGTATGAGTTGATTGGAGGTGTGAGCTCCGATACCACCCCCCCCCCCAATCCGCACTATGAGAGATGTTTAACAAACTGTTTTTGGGGAAGTTTACCCCACCTTGTGTATCCTTTCCTCCCGATCAAGAAATTTCTATAGTGCTAATGAAGTGAGTGGAGTTCCTTCCTCTAGGGTGCTTGAGTTGAAAAAGAAATTTGCAACTTTGGAGGCTGTATTGCTATGTTATCTCGCCCAAAACTGGATCCCCCATGTGCATCGTGTGAAATGTTTGGTCATGATACCACGTCTTGTCCCTCATCTCCCTCGTTTAATATGTCGATGCCTCATTCAGAGGAAATGTATGGGGGTCATGGTTATCAAGCGGGACCCGGTTGTGCTAGATCATCTTTTGCCCATCCGCCGACTCATAATCCTCCTTACCCTCCTACCAACCACATGTATCCGACTTTTGGTTATGCCAATACATATGCGGGTGTTAATCCTCACGTGGGCCCACTTGTACCGATGAATGCTCCTACTCCACCTTCCAATCCGAATCTCGTGGCCATTATGCGACAAATACAGTCTCCTCCCATTACGTCAGCCTCATTCGATACTAAGTTCAATGCTCTTGAGGTTACGGCCAATGGGTTAAACACTAACATGGGGAAACTAGAAAGCGATGACAATATGCTAACTCAAGTTAATGAGAACGAAAAATTGCCAAGCCAACCCTCACATATTCATACGATCACGGTCCTTGGAAGTGGTGGGGTGGTTGATGATGAGCTTGTCCTGCCGTTCGACGAGGAGGTGATTTCTATTCCGAGTGTTCTTACTCCTCTCTATTCCGCTCCCGTCGGTCCCACTTTAGCGAAGGAACTTCATGATGGCCTACACAAATCCTTGAATGCCTACAAGCCACCAACTACTAAGGCCCCTATGCTATATATATCACGCATATCTTTTGAGGAGTTCTTACATATGGATTTGATCCAAAAGTTGGTTGAACAAGTTTATATGGAGAAAAAGAGCATTGGGGATGAGTTTGGCCAGGAAGCTCATATTGAAGGTTATGGTGAAAGGAATGAGACCCTTATTCTTAACGACGAGTCAATTGTGCTTCAATGTGCCAAAGGTTTGTGTGCGAAAGATTGTTTATGTGTCTTTGAGGGCAACTACAAAATTTTAGAGGGGGGGTGGAGATTATTGATGATAAGATTGACAAGCGTGAAGACTATTGACTCAAAATTTTGTGCACCCCTTTTTAATAAATTAATTTAAAAGCATGTTAGTTTGCTCGCAAGAGTACGAGGTAACTGTAGGGTGGTAAGTTTGACTCGAGTCGTATCTCCCGAGGAAATAACTATTCGGTCTTTCGGATGTTTTTCTCAATTTACGAACTAAAGTAAAATACATGTACATTTGGGGTTTTAAAAGAAGTTGAATTGATCATTATAACTAAATCAATAATTAAACTAAAGCTATTTAAACTAATTATTATAACTAAATTATCAACTACGAGCAATAATTAAACTACTTGAACTCAAGAACTAAGAATTAATAACAACTAATCTAATGGCATGAATATAATAAATTATCACTAAGCAATGTACCATATGAATCTAAGAACGAATAACTAAGCATAAATCAATCGCATAAATAAACTAAAGTAGTCCAATATCCAATATCCAATACTCAAGCATGAAACGATTAAACTAATTATTAAAACTAGAATTAACTAAGAAATTAACTAAGCAATTAACTACGAAATTAACTAAGAGTTTAGAGTACTTATTGGAACTAAGAAAAGCAGTAAAAAGCTCCAGCTATTCCAGAGTTTGGACGTTGATCTTGGGCGAAGATTGAATCCCGAACTCGAATTCGATGTTTTGGACGCGTTGTTCTTCGATCCTTGATCTTCGTCTTCAAATCTCGTTATGAGATGTCAAATTATTATTATTGGAAGCTATGGAACCCTAGGTGGTCGTGTATTATGTGTCTCTGGTGTCTCTCTTCTTCAAAATCCGAAATATATAGGGTTTTTATAGATATTGCAAGTCTTGGCGCACAAGAAACCCTAAAATCTGAATTCTGGGCCATCGCGTCGATGGTGCGTCGACTGACGCGCGCTGGTGCTCGGCGTCGGTGCTGCCTGGGCGTGTGCGTTGACTGATGCGGGCTTGCATCGACGCTTCAGCAAGTTGCGTCGACGGTGCGTCGGACTTGCGTCGGCTGACGCGGATCATGGCTCGCGTCGACGGAGCGTCGACGGTCGCGTCAGTCGACGCGACTGAGCGTCTGCCTCCGTCTCTCGATCTTTTGCTACTTGCTACTCGTTTCACCGGAAAGCTCGTTCTCCTATTCTTGAATATGGAACTTCATCTATTACGCGCTGAAACTCTTCCGGTTACTTAGTTGTAAGGTGAAAACAATGAAATATCACCTATTTGTATCAATTACGAATAAAATACGGTAAAATAAGTCAGAACTATAAAATACGGAATTATGCTTAAATCGTCCAACTTATACCAAAAACAAATAGAAAAACGTACTAAAATACTAATAAAAATAAGGACAAATCTACTCTAATCAACTACCCCACGCTTTATTGGTTTGTTCGTCCTCGAACAAACGATAATTTCAAAATATAACTAGAATGAAAATCAGTTCAAGCAAAGAGTCGTGCTATGCTACATACATAATTTTGAAAATATAGGTACAAGTCACGCAACGTCAAACACTTGACCATTATTAAATTGTCGCTTCAAAATAAAATCATGCTTCCTCACGAAGGATAATATATATAAGTACGCTCAAAAGCACTCAAGTATTTTCTGCATGGGACGTGTATACACTCAAATCATACAATTACATGCACAATAAATAAGCACAGAAAATCAATCTCTTCTCATGTAACACCCCAAATTATGTGACTACCTGGGGAAAGCTCAATAGATTTGATTGGTAAACTCATACCAATCAGGTGGCATCTTCTTTTCTGGAAGCCCTCTCATCAAAACTCCAAAGTTAAGCGTGCTTGCCTGGAGTAGAGGTGGGATGGGTGACCCCCTGGGAAGTCTCTCAGGGTGCGCGTGAGTGAGGACAAAGCGCGCTAGAAAAAAACAAATGTCGGTACAGTGGGTCTAACCGTCAGGTCTGGAGGGCAATCCTGGGGCGTTACATCTCAATCGCAAATTAAGTGTGCTGTCAAAACTAAGAATCAGAAAAGGTCTTTACGGGTTGTAGTGTAAGGCTCTTTGGACGGGTGTGGAATATATAAGTCGTGTGGACTAACTCATGATCAAACATGATCAATAACTCACCTAACCTAATCTAATCAAGAAGCAATAGCTTCACCTCGTACAAAAAATAAAAACCTCACCAAACACTCATAACGTAGCCTTTAAAAAGGCTATTCCTCAACTCAAAACTCGTAAACCGACTACTTAAGCACAATTGAAGGCTTATAGCATGCTTCTTACACAAATCTTCGCCTTTTAAACATAAGGCTTCATAAAATAAACAATAAAATTCAAACCTTTATAAGCGCGTAGGCAAGCGTAGGTGGCCTCGTTCTTGCATAAAATAATGTGCCCGAGGATCTTGTAGGCAACGTAAAGGGCGTCGTCTTGAATTTTCGAGCAAGGAAAACGCTTGCAATCGCCCGTATTTCCCCCGGTGATCATCCCCCAAAAAGAGGCTAAATCGAAGCCTTGAACTCCAACCGGGTGGTCCCCTACGGTCGGGAAACCAAAAATGTTGCCAAAAATCTCCTCGTCTACACTAACGTCATTCCCTCCTAGTCGACAAGTGAACGTCTCGTCGTTCCGGATTGCCAAAGTGGAGAAAAACTCGAGCATAAGCTCTCTAAATCCGGGAAGGTGCATTTGGGCGAAGTACCCATAACCAAGGCCATCTACATAACGCGAAAGATCGGTGTGGTGTTCCGACCCATTCGAGGCTTCTTCCGCAAGTCCTTGGATGTTCAAAATCCTATGCGTAGCGAAACCCCACTTGCGAATGTTCTTGAACATGTCCCCTTCCTTTTTGTCAAAAATTGGGAACGGTGCTCCATATTTCCCCGAGATATCCTTAAGTTTACCCGCTCAAGACATTATCAAACAATACGAAAGCGAACGGGAATGATAATTCTTGAAAAATAAAACTTTTTGTTCTTTGGGGAATTTTATCGAACACTTGGCGTGCGTGTTCAACCAACAAAATATTTAAGAAATTATTGCACCAACAACTTCCCAACACAACCAACAACAAATAATATGGTCCCAAGAGAGTTTCAAGCGAAGTACCTCAAAGATTGTAGCTCGAATTTCGCCCGTTTCCGAAAAATTGCCCAAATTTGCTTCAACCCTTGTAGCCCGTTTTGGAGATAGTGGCTTATATGTAAGAAGTTTGAACGAATTTCTGGGTTTGTGAGTGTTGGGGTGCTTTGAAAATTGAAGAAAGTGAGAATTTGTTGATGGGTGCAAGAATTTTGAATTTTTTTTTTAAGTTTAGAAGAAGAAGGAAGTGAGAAGAGAAAGAGGGAAGGGTTGGGATGATTTTAAAGCTGTTTTTCTGGGCTTTCCGCGCGGGTCAAGAGGCTATGGATTGGGTTGGTCGGGTAAAATCCGAATTAAAGCGTTTCTGGCCGGGCGCGTGGCTCGCGTCGACGTTGCATCGACGCCAGCGTCAGTCGATGCGACAGAGATTAATTTCTCGGCACCTGGCGTCGACTGACACGAGCAAGCTCGGCGTCGATGCGGGTGGAATCCTGGGTGACTTTTTCTTCGCTCGTTCGATCAATTCTCCTCGTCCGAGTTCTTCCATTTGTTCTAAACAAATAAAAACCAAAATAAAACAATAAATAAAATAAAAGTAAAATTCACAAGGATACATAATGCTCGGGTTGCCTACCGAGAAGCGCAATTTTTAACGTCGCTTGCTCGATGCTATTATGCTCGTTTAATTCCAAACGTACGGTGGATCTCCAAACTCCACCGTCTTGTTAACTCCAGTCTCCTTTCGCTTGTCATAATAAGGCTTCAACCTATGCTTGTGAACTTGAAAGGATAATTTTCTGACTTCATCATACAATGTGGCTAAGCCGTACTCATCTAATTCTTCTATCGAGAATGGTCCGCTCCATGTAGCTCCAAAATCAGCTGAGTCATATTTACGCTCGTGATTATACCGTACTAAATCTCCAACCTCAAACTGTAAGTTTTTAACTTCCTTCGTGAGAACCTCTTTTGATTTCTTTTTCTCCCTCGCCCAATCGTCGATATATGCCTCGCCTTTGTTCTTTTTGCGTGAAAATTTAAATTTTTTGTTAGGGTCGAGGGAATCGTGACTTAGGCAACTTATTGGTGGTGTATGCGGTCGCTCCACATCGAAATCGTCTCCAAATTCTTCTACGATATCGCGCATGTCAATACCTAGTAACTCGATCAAGTCTTTTCCACTTAAGTGGATATGATCCTCAAACTCATCGTACTCCTTGCTTGAATTGACTCGTTGATCCCCTCTCTCGGTAGAAAATCCGGCATCGTCCCCGTCGCTCAGTTTGTTCAAAGTTGCGATTTCTCGTAACTCGTTTACGCATGATGTAATGGGGTCAACGAATGAATCATCCTCTTGCATGACAGGGGAGGGAGTGTTTTGAATATCTCTTAAAGAAAACGTCACTGTTTCGCCCAAAACAGTCATGGTCATCCTCCCTTTATGAACATTGATTAGCGTATGGGAAGTAGACATAAACGGGCATCCCAGTAAAATGGTATGCTCAGTACCTTCAATCGGTACCTCGCCYACGTCCATAACCACAAAATCAACCGAAATTACGAGCTCTCCAACTTGTACTAAAACATCTTCAACTACTCCCAACGGTCGTCGGGTCGAGCGATCGGCCAGTTGTAGGCGCATGGTTGTCGGCTTAAGTGGTCCAAGATCAAATGCTTGATAAAGTGAATATGGCAGTAAACTTATCCCTGCTCCAAGATCTAACATTCCTATTGCTTTTTGTCCATTGGCCAACGAAATAGTGATGCAGAAACTTCCACGATCGCGTTCCTTGGGTAGAAATGGCTTCTTAAAAATCGCGCTAACCTCCTTTGGTAATGGTACATATTGATTCATCGCCAAACGTCTCTCTCTCGAAGCAAGTTCCTTAAAGAATTTTACGTAGGCGGGCATTGTTTTGATTACCTCCAAAAGTGGTAGGTTGATGTTGACATTCTTCAAGAGGTTGTATAGCTCCATGAACCTCTTGTTCTCTTTCGCCGAGCGCAACCGGTTTGGAAAAGGAACAGCATCCTTAATTTGCGTCATTGATTGCTTCGGCAGTGATGGTCCGTCTTTGCCAAGGGTGTTGTTCGGAATCGTCCCTTGAATTGAACTAGGCACGTATCTATTGGTGGATTTATGTATCTTGTCTACTGGTTTAGGAACAAGTTCCTCATCTTGGTCCTCTATGCCATTGTCGATCTTCTTCCCACTGCGAAGAACGTGAACCGCCAACGCTTGCTCTGGTTGACTTGGAAGCTTGTCCTTCTCCTTGTTCGACCTCGCAAAGTCAGTTGCTAGTTGGCCCATAGTTCTTTCCATCCTATCCATATTTTTAGCTAGATCATGCACAACACCAGAAATATGGTCAATTCCGCTCATCTTCTTCGAGAGTTCATCAATCTTTGCGTTCACCTTCGTAAGTCCCTCTCTATTGCTAATCGTCCCGGCCACTTGATTTTGCTGCCAAACCAACAACTGATCATTTGGTTGAGTCGCATTAGACGCCTTCCCTTGCGTATGAAAATTATTTTGTGGTGGCGGCACTGGTGGTGCTTGAGCATATTGTGGTGGGGGAAATTGCGGATCAGGTGGCATATTATTTGGATTTCCAGGGGCCCACTTGAAAAGAGGATTATCACGTTGCAGTGTGTACTTCTTTTGATTCGAATAATTATGGATCGCGTTAACATCCTCATGCTGCTCAATGTTGTTTGGACACACATCCGCCGAATGCTGGGGGGATTCACACTGGTTACATGTTACGGCCATCCTTTGTGCAGTGGCCTTGCTAGCTCGCTCGGCTTTCCAAGCAGCTAATTTCTCATCAAATATCTCCTCACATTTCGCCTTCACTAACTTGCCGTCATCTAAATCAGGATCAGGGATGGAAACTTCGTTAACCCTCATTTTACGAGGCTGAGAGTTAGTTTGTCTAGATTTTTCGCTTTGTTTCTCCAACACCCATCTCGCCTCGGTGGCTGTCAAATCTCCAAAATCTCCTCCTGCTGCTATCTCTACTTCTCGTTTCCCATGGTCTAATAATCCATCGAAAAAAAACTGGTTATTCATCTCCGGAGAATAGTTGTGGTGGGGGCAAGCTTGCAAAAGCGTCTTGTAATGCTCCCACATTTCATAAAATAGCTCTCCATCCAACTATTCAAAGGTAGCAATTTACCTCCGAAGATGCCCCGTAGTTTGGGCCGAATAGTATTGATTTAAGAATTTCTCGCTGATCATATCCCAATCAGTCAACGAGCCAGGCTCCAGTGATAGTAGCCATGACTTCGCCTTGTCCTTCAAGCTATATGGGAAACAAATCATTTGTACTTCCTCTTGGTGAAGGCCATGAACCACGAATCGCCCTACTTCATCAACAAAGTAGTTTAGAAATGCCAAGGGGTCCTCATGGGCATTTCCGTGAAAAGTCGGGAGTAAGTTAAGTTGATGTGGTTTGATTTCGACTGCCCTTGCGGTAGGTCCAAGAACAATGGCGGACCTAAAAGGTACAACCTTTGGATGTGCTAAATCGCGCTGTCTTGGTGCACGATCTCCTCTTGGTTCCCTAACTCTGTCATCAGCTCGCTCGTACTGGTCATTATGCGCGTAATGGTGCTCGCGCTCGTATCTCCTTCCGAAATTGTTTTGCTCGTAACCATGATCTTGATTCTCTAACCACTCGTTCACGTGCCTTTGATTGTTAACATAAGCATCACGCTGCAGAAAATTCTCATTCCTAAATGCCATGTTCTCGATGTTGTGTTGACGCATGACATTGTTGTTCACCTCTTCGTTTTGCCTCATATTTGCCATGTTGGATTGGTGATTGACTATGTTGTGCTGCTGGTTAACTCCTTCATTTCTCCCCTTGTCTCGCCTCACGTTCTCCATGTGCTGCTACAATTAGCCCAATTGGATTGGGGTTGTGGTTGTCCATGCAAAATGATTGGTTCACTTCGAATGGGGCGTGGTGGTGATCTCGGCGGTGAATCGCCGTTTCGAACCGAATGTGCTCCTAACATAATGTCGGGAACTTGATCACAAGCAAAATCAGTTGCTGTCGAGGAATTGTCCTCGGGAATAAAAGCGGGTCTTGGTCTTGGCGGATTTGAACGGTGAATGTTGTCAATGAATGGTACAAGGTCGCGTTGAAGTGATCGCCTTCCTTGCATAAACTCAACAACACGTCAACGTACCAAATGGAAAAAACCAAGTGCGAAATATAAATAAAAACGAAAGTAAAAAGAAATTAACGAATCAAAAAGAAAAATAAAATGAAAAACATCTTAAATTCCTACTCGTTGCTTCCCCGGCAACGGCGCCAAAATTTTGACTAAAACTTTTGTGCACCCCTTTTTAATAAATTAATTTAAAAACACGTTAGTTTGCTCGCAAGAGTACGAGGTAACTGTAGGGTGGTAAGTTTGACTCGAGTCGTATCTCCCGAGGAAACAACTGTTCGGTCTTTCGGATGTTTTTCTCAATTTACGAACTAAAGTAAAATACATGTACATTTGGGGTTTTAAAAGAAATTGAATTGATCATTATAACTAAATCAATAATTAAACTAAAGCTATTTAAACTAATTATTATAACTAAATTATCATCTACGAGCAATAATTAAACTACTTGAACTCAAGAACTAAGAATTAATAGCAACTAATCTAACAACATGAATATAATAAATTATCACTAAGCAATGTACCATATGAATCTATGAACGAATAACTAAGCATAAATTAATCGCATAAATAAACTAAAGTAATCCAATATCCAATATCCAATACTCAAGCATGAAATGATTAAACTAATTATTAAAACTAGAATTAACTAAGAAATTAACTAAGCAATTAACTATGAAATTAACTAAGAGTTTAGAGTACTTATTGGAACTAAGAAAAGTAGTAAAAAGCTCCAGCTATTCCGGAGTTTGGACGTTGATCTTGGGCGAAGATTGAATCCCGAACTCGAATTCAATATTTTGGATGCGTTGTTCTTCGATCCTTGATCTCCGTCTTCAAATATCATTATGAGATGTCGAATTATTGTTATTGGAAGCTATGGAACCCTAGGTGGTTGTGTATTATGTGTTTCTGGTGTCTCTCTTCTTCAAAATCCAAAATATATAGGGTTTTTATAGATATTGCAAGTCTTGACGCACAAGAAACCCTAAAATCCGAATTCTGGGCCGTCGCGTCGACGGTGCGTCATCTGACGCGCGCTGGTGCTCGGCGTCGGTGCTGCCTGGGCATGTGCGTCAACTGACGCGGGCTTGCATCGACGCTTCATCAAGTTGCGTCGACGGTGCGTCGACTGATGCTCCTTCAGTCGACGCTTCAGCAAGTTGCGTCGACTGATGCGGATCATGGCTCATGTCGACGGAGCGTCGACGGTCGTGTCAGTCGACGTGACTGAGCGTCTGCCTCCGTCTCTCGATCTTTTGCTACTCGTTTCGCCGGAAAGCTCGTTCTCCTATTCTTGAACATCGAACTTTGTCTATTACGCGCTGAACTCTTGCGGTTACTTAGCTGTAAGGTGAAAACAACGAAATATCACCTATTTGTATCAATTATGAATAAAATACGGTAAAATAAGTCAGAACTATAAAAATACGGAATTATGCTTAAATCGTCCCACTTATACCAAAAACAAATAGAAAAACGTACTAATATACTAATAAAAACAAGGACAAATCTACTCTAATCAACTATCTTGAGGGGATCATGGAATGTTCGAATTAGGACCCCAATGAGGTCGAGAGGAGGCATAAGCCCGAGCCTAAGCCTCCCCCATCTCACCTAAAGCATGTCTATTTGGAGGAAAAGGAGAACAAGCCGATTATCATCTTTGTCAATTCGGATCGAGAAGAGGAGAGGTCGATTGAAGCGCTTAAGGTTCAAAAGGGTGCTATTGGTTGGAGACCCGGAGTTATTAAGGGAATTATCCCTTGGACTTACATGCATAAACTCGTCTTGGAGGATGATGCCAAACCATATCAAGAATTTCAAAGGCGTTTGAATCCAAATTTCAAGGAGATAGTGGAAGACGAGAAATTGAAATTGTTGGAGGAAGGCTTAATGCGTCGAAATTGACGGTAGTGAGTGGGTGAGTCTCGTTCTCTTAATACCAAAGAAGAGCGGTGTATCCATTATTGAGGACAAGAAAGGAAAGTTGTTGGCGACGAGGGTTACAACGGGATGAAGGATGTTGATCGATTTTAAGGAGTTAATTGCGGCCACCAAGAAAGATCATTCCCCTCCCCCGTTTATCGACCAAATAATGGACAAGTTAGCCGACCATTATTCATTTTTCTTCTTAGACGAGTCTATGGGTCACTTCAAACCACAATTCCACCCGAAGAGCAAGCCAAAATGACACTTACGCGACCGTTTGGGATGTTTGCTTTTGGTCAAAGGCCATTGCCGTTACACGATGCCCCGAGAATGGTTCGAAGATTGGACCCTCCCGACAAGGAGGTTGTAGCTTAGGTGGATCCTCCCATTCTCTTTCCTCCATGACAAAAAAGGGAGTTCGTCAAGCTAATGACATAAAACAAGCGCTTATGGTAGGCAACCCATGTTCTCTTTGTTTACGTCATTTATTTGCATATTTCCTCGTTTTTTTTATTTTTGTGTGATTTTCTTTTATAGTGTGTTGTTTTCCGACTCCAACCTTGGCTGAATTGATGAGATTGGTAGCGTTCATGGAGCCTGGAAAAATAAGCCAAACTTGATTTACATTTGTATTGCTTGGATGCTTAAGTGGACCCCACCGAGCTCGACCTATACTCGCTCGATTAAGGAAGCTTCTATCTCACCCTCCTTTTACTTGTTTTTCATTAAATTGTAATGAGGCCATTGCATGGTTTAAGTGTGGGGTGGGTAGGTGGTTAGGGTCCGGGTTTTACAAAGCATGATTTGTCTTTCTGAACTCGAGCCTTGGCGAAGTGACGCATTCTTGGAGAAGTGATTCTTACTAATTGCGCTTTTATATGGTTGAGTTTTTTTTGTGTCTTGTGTGTGTTTATTATATCATGATCAATCACCATATGCTTGGAGGTTGATCCAAACTTTTGTGCACCCATTTTTAATAAATTAATTTAAAACACGTCAGTTTGCTCGCAAGTGTACGAGGTAACTGTAGGGTGATGAGTTTGACTCGAGTCGTATCTCTCGAGGAAACAACTGTTCGGTCGTTTCGATGTTTTTCTCAATTACGAATAACATACACATACATTTGGGGGTTTGAATATATTGATTCGATCATTATAAACTAAGACGATAATTAAACTAAAACTAATTAAACTAATTACTTTAAACTAGATTATCAATTACGAACTAAGCAGTAAACTAAAGCTGATTAAACTAATTATTCTAATTTATCAACTAAGAGGAATAACTAAATTATCAATTTAATGCTATGAAGATTAGAACTAATTGTAATATCTAAAAGCATGAATTTTACGCGCTAAACTCTTCCGGTTACTTAGCTGTAAGGTGAAAAATAACGAAACATCACCTATTTGCATCAATTAAGATTAAAATACGGTAAAATAAGTCTGGAACTATGAAAAT
>BMAC01000729.1:319346-345918 GCA_014905375.1 Phtheirospermum japonicum | reverse complement strand
TAAGAAAACTATCGCTAAGCAATTGAATCATACGAATCCAAGAACCATTAACTAAGCATAAACTAAATCGCATAAATAAACTAAATTAACCAGTATCCAATATCCAAGCATATACGGAATTATGCTTAAATCGTCCAACTTATACCAAAAATAAATAGAAAAACGTACTAAAATACTAATAAAAATAAGGACAAATCTACTCTAATTAACTACCCCACGCTTTATTAGTTTGTTCGTCCTCGAACAAATAATAATTCCGAAGTATAACTAAAATGAAAATAAGTTCAAGCAAAGAGTCGTGCTATACTACATATGTAATTTTGAAAATATAGGTACAAGTCACGCAACGTCAAATACTTGACCATTATTACATTGTCGCATCAAAATAAAATCATGCTTCCTCACGAAGGATAATATATATAAGTACGCTCAAAAGCACTCAAGTATTATCTGCATGGGACGTGTATATACTCAAATCATACAATTACAAGCACAGTAAATAAGCACAAAAAATCAATCTCTTCTCAATCGCAAATTAAGTGTGCCATCAAAACTGAGAATCAGCAAAGGTCTTTGCAGGTTGTAATGTAAGGCTCTTTGGACGGGTATGGAATATATAAGTCGTGTGGCTAAATAACTCACCCAACCTAATCTAATCACGAAGCAAATTGCTTCACCTCGTACAAAAATAAAAACCTCACTAAACACTCATAACTTAGCCTTTTAAAATATAGGCTATTCCTCAACTCAAAAACTCGTAAACCGACTGAAATCTCAAACCACTGAAGTACAATTGAAGCTTATAGCATGCTTCTTACACAACTCCTACCTTCTAAACATTAGGCTTCATACGAAAATTAAAAATAAAACACAAACCTTTATAAGCGCGTAGGCAATTACTAACACAAGACCCACCATCTTTCTTATCATTTTTTATTTTTCCCCCGTTTATTCTTTTTATGGGGTTTCTCTCTTTATTTATTTATTTATTTTTTTAGATGGTGGTCCTTATTTACAAATTAATAAATTTCTAATAAAAATTTCCAAGACTCAAATAACTAATAAAAATACGAACTCCTACCCTACGCTTTTAATGGGTTGTAGGGTCGTCTCAGAAACACTCATGGCTATAGGCACGGATATTTGACTATGATTGGCTCATTCGGAATTGATAGTGGCTAAAAATATATGGATATGGCCGGAATAGGGTTTTATATGCGCCTTAGCTTCATTTTCAAAGTCGACTACACACAGCGGTTTCAAAGAGATATCAAAACTGAAACTTATTCACGTACATGCAATGATGATAAACACTCAGGCTACTTACTGGCTTTTTGCATGAAAAATTCTGAATTGACGCTATTTTTAAGGTTTTGCGAAATCGATTGCGTCCAAGTACCATTTTACAATATATAATAATAAATTTTAAAAAATTATGCACTTATGCACGCTCAAAGACGAAAAAAAATAGTCATACTTAGTCAACTTCGACAGGCATGCCATACAAACACAATTAAGCGTAGAAATAGTAATTAATCACGTTTAAGCATATAATTATTATAGGCCAAGTATCAAATAAAATTACACAATTAATCAATACAAATCACACTCGACCACCCCCCTCTCTAAAAATCCGGGCAATCTCCGGATTGCCACAAATACATCCAAAAATCAAAAAGKGGAAGGAAAAAGAAAACATCCCTGAAATAATAGTAGTCGAGCTGCTAGTCGTGAATTGTGTAATTGGCCACTTCTTCAACGTACGTGATGCAAAATGCATTAAGAAAAACAAAACAAACGAAAACAAAGAAAATAACAATATTTTTGGATTTTATATTTTTCATTTCTTTTTATATTCTTCATAAAGAAAGCATAAATAATAAAAATAAAGATAGAACGAGTTTAGAACTCGCGGGACTCATTGTCCTCGTTGTGGTTCTCGTCGACATCCATGCTCGGTGTGGGGTATGCCGCCTCAAATCGCTCCTCGGGCTTCGAAATGCGAGCTCGCATCTTCTTCAAACTCCGACGGTTTTGGTCGTGGTTCGCATCAGTCTTCTCGTCGATGATTTGGAGATTAACGAACATCTTCACTTGAAATGCCCAGTTTTCTTCAAAAAATTGGCTCCAATCGGGACTCGGGCCCGAAGTAGAACGGCGGGTTTGCTCCATATCCTCGTCGCCATCATCGTCGTCATCGTGTAGTCGAGACAAAGATCCTCCTCTAGTCGACGACCTCACTCGGGGTGCCGGTGCACGCGTAAGAGGTAATGAAGTGGTCCCGAGTGGGCTAAGTCTGTTGTAAATGAGAGAAGTGACGGGCGAGGCCGGTAATGTATGGTGCAAATGAGAGAAGTGGCGACTTGCTTCCCGGAGCACCCTTGGTGACAATGTAAAGTCCTAGCAAAATAAGCGGGTATAGCCGGACTTGACGACCATCAACGAGGCATTGTAGAACATAAAGCTCGGCTTTGGTCACGTAGGTGGCCTCATTCTTGCATAAAATAATGTGCCCGAGGATCTTGTAGGCAACGTAAAGGGCGTCGTCTTGAATTTTTGAACAAGGAAAATGCTTGCAATCGCCCGTATTTCCTCCGGTAATCATCCCCCAAAAAGAGGCTAAATCGAACCCTTGAACTCCAACCGAGTGGTCCCCTACGGTCGGGAAACCAAAAATGTTGCCAAAAATCTCCTCGTCTACACTAACATCATTCCCTCCTAGTCGACAAGTGAACGTCTCGTCGTTCCGGATCGCCAAAGTGGAGAAAAACTCGAGCATGAGTTCTCTAAAATCGGGAAGGTGCATTTGGGCGAAGTACCCACACCCGAGGCCATCTACATAACGCGAAAGATCGGTGTGGTGGTCCGACCCATTCGAGGCCTCATCCGCAATCCCTTGGACGTTCAAAGTTCGATGCGTTGCAAACCTCCATTTCCGAATGTTCTTGAACATGTCCCCTTCTCTTTTGTCGAAAATCGGGAACGGTGCGCCGTATTTCCCCGAGATATCCTTACGTTTACCCGCTCGAGACATTATTAATCAATACGAAGTGAACGGGATTGAAAAACCTTGAAAAATAAGACTTTTTGTTCTTTGGGGACTTACGTCGAACACTTGGCGTGCGTGTTCAACCAACAAATTATTTGCACAAAACCTTCACTAACAACTCCCAACACACAACCAAACAATGAATAATAAAGTCCCAAGAAGGTTTCAAGCGAAGTACCTCGTCGATTTTTCGGAAAAACGCTCGAATTGCCTAGAATTGCCCGAATATGCCTCAACCCTTGTAGCCCCCTTTTGAGAAATTGGCTTGTATGTAAAAAGTTGGAATGAATTTCTGGGTATGTGAGTGTTATAGTGCTTGAATTTCTGGAAATCTTAAAAAAAAAAATCAATTATTGCAACAAAAATGACATGAAGAAGGATAGAGAATTAAAATTTTAGGTTAGAAAAAGAATAAAGGTGAGAAAAAGGGAAAAAGAGGTTGTTTTTAAGCAATTTCTGGGCCAATCCCGCGGGTCACACGCGGGTCGGGTCGTGGGCCAAAAATCCGATTTTTAACCATTTCTGGGCCGGGTCTGGATTCGCGTCGACGCTGCGTCGATGCCGCGTCAATCGACGCGACAGAGAAAAAAACTCTCGTCCCCTCGCGTCGTCTGACGTGAGCAGGTGCTCGGCGTCGACGCGGGCAGATTCCTGGGCGTTATTTCCTTCGCTCGTTCGTTCAATCCTCCTCGTCTGAGTTCTCCATCTGTTCTTAAACAAATAAAAATCAGAAATAAAAATTAAATAAAATAGAAATAAGGTACAAAAGGATACAAATGCTCGGGTTACCTCCCGAGAAGCGCAAATTTTAACGTCGCTTGCTCGACGCTATCTTGCTCGTTTATCTTTCAACGTACGGTGGATCTCCAAACTCCACCATCTTGCGATTGCTATTTTTACCTCGTCCATCATGATAAGGCTTCAATCTATGCTTGAGAGCTTGAAAGGACGATTTGCCAATATCATTGTACAACGTGGCTACGCCGTACTCATCAAATTCTTTAATCGAGAATGGCCCGCTCCATGAAGCTCCAAAATCGGCTGGGTCGTACTTACGTTCGTTATTACACAAGACTAATTCTCCAACCTTAAATTGCAAGTTCTTGACTTCACTCGTGCGAACCTTTCTTGATTTCTTCATCTCCTTCGCCCAATCGCCTAAACACGCCTCGCCCGTGTTCTTTTTGAAAGTGAAATTTTCGCTATAGTCGAGGAAATCGTGCCTTGAACAATTTATTGGTGGTTTCAACTCCACCTTTTGCTCGAATTTGTGCGAACACTCCTCATCAAAATTGTCTCCAAATTCTGCCACGATGTCGCGTATGTCAATTCCCAACAACTCGATCAATTCTTCTCCACTTAAGTGCATATGATCATCGGACTCGTAATCTTTACATGAATTGACTTGCTTGTTCCTTCCCTTGATAGAAACTCCGGCGTCGTCTCCGTCGCCCAACTTGTTCAAAGTTGCGATCTCTCGTAATTCGTTGACGCATGATGCTACGGGGTCAATGAATGAATCTTCCTCTTGCATAATAGGAGAGGGAGTGTTGTGAATATCTTTAAGAGAAAAGGTCACTGTTTCGCCCAAAACGGTCATCGTCATTCTCCCTTTATGAACATCAATAAGAGTATGGGAAGTCGCCATGAACGGTCGCCCTAATAAAATGGTGTGCTCGTTGTCCTCAGTCGGGACTTCACCAATGTCCATAACCACAAAATCAACTGGAAGTACTAGCTCTCCAACTTGCAATAAAACATCTTCGACTATCCCTAACGGTTGTCGAGTCGAGCGATCAGCCAACTGTAGGCGCATTGTTGTCGGTTTGAGCGGTCCAAGATCAAAATCTTGATAAAGCGAATAAGGCATTAGATTAACGCCCGCTCCAAGATCCAACATACGTACTGCCTTCTTTCCATTAGCTAGTGAAATCGTTATGCAAAAACTAGGGGGATCGCGTTCTTTAGGTGGTAATGGTTTCTTGAAAATTGCGCTAACTTCCCTCGGTAACGGAACATATTGAGTTGTCGCCAAACGTCTCTCTCTCGAGGCAAGTTCCTTAAAAAACTTGACGTAGGCGGGCATCGTCTTGATTACTTCTAAAAGTGGCAGGTTTATATTCACATTCTTCAAGAGATTGTACAYCTCCATYAARTTCTTGTTCTCCRTRGCTGGACGTAATCGGCTCYGAAWAGGAACAYCATCCTTATACTGCATCGTTGTTTGCTTCGGTTGCGGTGGTTCATCGTTGCCAGAGGTGTCGCTCGGAGTTTTCCCTTGAATAGAACCAGGAACATATCTTTTGACGGATTTATGTATCTTGTCCACTGGTTTAGGAACAAGCTCCTCGTCTTGGTTCTCTATGCCATTGTCGATCTTCTTCCCACTGCGAAGGACGTGAACCGCCGACGCTTGCTCCGGTTGGCTTGGTAGCTTATCTTTCTCCTTATTTGACCTAGAAATATCAGTTGCTATTTGTCCCATAGTTCTTTCCATCCTATCCATGTTTTTAGCTAGATCATGCACAATACCGGAAAGATGGTCAATTCCGCTCACCTTCTTTGAAAGTTCGTCAATCTTTGCGTTTACCTTTATAAGCCCTTCTCTATTACTGATCATCTCGGCTACTTGATTTTGCTGCCAAACCAGCAGCTGATCGTTCGGTTGGCTTGTACTTGACGTCTGCCCTTGCGTATGAAAATTATTTTGTGCCGGTGGCACTGGTACTGGAGCATAATGCGGTAGGGGAAATTGCGGATCAGGCGGCATATGATTTGGATTTCCCGGGCCCCACTTGAAAAGAGGATTGTCACGTTGTGGTGTGTACTTCTTTTGATTCGAATAATTCTGGATCGCGTTTACCTCCTCTTGCTGCTCACTATTGTTTGGACATGCGTCTGCTAAATGTTGGAGGGATCCACACCGGTTGCAATTCACAGCCATCTTCTGTGCAGCGGCCTTGCTAGCTCGCTCGGCTTTCCAAGCAGCTAATTTCTCGTCGAAAATCTCTGCACATTTCGCCTTAACTAACTTGCCATCATCTAAATCAGGGTCGGGGATGGAAACTTCGTTAACTCTCATCTTACGAGGCCGAGAGTTGGTTTGTCTAGACTTTTCGCTTTGCTTCTCCAACACTTGTCTTGCCTCGTGTGCTGTCAAATCTCCAAAATCTCCTCCTGGTGCTATCTCTACCTCTCGTTTCCCATGGTCCAATAAACCATCAAAAAAGAACTTGTTAGTCATCTCCGGAGAATAGTTGTGGTGGGGGCAAGCTTTCAAAAGTGTCTTGTAGCGCTCCCACGTTTCGTGAAATAGCTCTCCTTCTAACTGCTCAAAAGTAGCGATTTGTCTCCGAAGATGCCCCGTTGTTTGGGCTGAATAATATTGGTTTAGGAACTTTTTGCTAATCATATCCCAGTCGATTAACGAACCAGGCTCTGAGGACAGTAGCCATGACTTCGCCTTGTCCTTCAAGCTGTACGGGAAACAAATCATCTGGACCTCCTCTTAGTGAAGGCCATGAACTACGAATCGGCCAACTTCATCAATGAAATAATTTAAAAATGCCAAGGGGTCTTAATGCGCATTACCATGAAAGGTTGGGAGTAGGTTGAGTTGATGCAGTTTAATTTCCACTTCCCTCACGGTAGGTACAAGAACGATGGCTGACCTAAAAGGTACAACCTTTGGACGTGCTAAGTCGCGCTGTCTAAGTGCTCGATCTCCCCTTGGTTCTTGAACTTGGTCATATGCTCTCTCGTAGTGGTCGTTATGCGCGTAATGGTGCTCACGCTCGTATCTCCTTCCGAAGTTATTTTGCTCGTATCCGTGATCTTGATTCTCCAACCAATCGTTCACGTGCCTTTGGTTGTTAGCATACGTGTTGTGCTGCATAAAATCTTCGTTTCTAATCGCCACATTCTCGAGGTTGTGTTGGCGAATAGCGTTGTTGTTCATTTCCCCGTTTGGTCTCATATTCACCATGTTGGGTTGGTGGTTGATCATGTTGTACTGCCGGTTAATCCCTTCGTCTTGTCCCACGTTCTGCTGAGAATTAGCCCAATAAGCTCGTGGTAGGGGTTGTCCTTGCAAATCGATCGGCTCACTCCCATACCCGTGTTGATTGGGACGGGGTGGTGTTCGTGGTGGGGAATCGCCGTTTCGAACCGATTGTGCCCCTAACATCATGTCGGGAGCTTGATCGCAAGAAAAATCAGTTGATGTTGAGGAATCGTCCTCGGGAAAAAATACGGGTCTTGGTCTCGGTGGGTTTGAACGGTGGATGTTGTCAATGAATGGCACAAGGTCTAGTTGAAGTGATCGCCTTCCTTGCATAGACTCAACAACACGTCAACGTATCAAATGGCAAAGYCCAAGAGCGAAAAATAAGAAAAATATAGCAAATTAAAAGTAAACATAAAACGTCAAAAATAAAATGAAAAACATCTCAAATTCCTACTCGTTGCTTCCCCGGCAACAGCGCCAAATTTTTGATCCAAACTTTTGTGCAACCCTTTTTAATAAATTAATTTAAAACACATCAGTTTGCTCGCAAGTGTACGAGGTAACTGTAGGGTGATGAGTTTGACTCGAGTCGTATCTCTCGAGGAAACAACTGTTCGGTCGTTTTGATGTTTTTCTCAATTACGAATAACATACATATACATTTGGGGGTTTGAATAGATTGATTCGATCATTATAAACTAAGACGATAATTAAACTAAAACTAATTAAACTAATTACTTTAAACTAGATTATCAATTACGAACTAAGCAGTAAACTAAAGCTGATTAAACTAATTATTCTAATTTATCAACTAAGAGGAATAACTAAATTATCAATTTAATGCTATGAAGATTAGAACTAATTGTAATATCTAAAAGCATGAATTTAAGAAACTATCGCTAAGCAATTGAATCATACGAATCCAAGAACCATTAACTAAGCATAAACTAAATCGCATAAATAAACTAAAGTAACCAGTATCCAATATCCAAGCATAAGAATGATTGAACTAATTAAAACTAGAATTAACTAAGAATTTATCTAAACAATTAACTAGAGAATTATCTAAGAGTTTAGAAAACTTATTGAAACTAAGGAAAGCAATGAAAAGCTCCAGATATTCCGGAGTTTGAACGCTGATCTTGGGCGTAGATGGATTCTCGAGCGCGAAATCGGTGTTTCGGACGCGTAGAACTTCGATCCTTGATCCGCGTCTCCAAATCCTGTTATAAGACGTGGATTTATTGTTATTGAATGCTAAAATACCCTAGGATAGCATTGTGTCTTCGTGTCCTTCCCRAAAACCTGAAATATGGCGGGTTTTTATAAATATTACAAGTCTTGCCACACAAGAAATCCTAATTCCCGAATTCTGGGCCTTCGCATCGACGGTGCGTCGACATTGCGTCGACTGACGCGTGCTGGCGCTCGGCGGGACTCGGCAGATTTGGTCGGCAGTGCTCGGCAGGTGTGGTCAGCAGGTGCGCGCGTCATCTGGCCAGGTGCGTCGACGGGGTGTGTCGACATCGACGCTTCAGCAAGTAGCGTCGACGTTACGTCAACATCGACGCTTCAGCAAGTAGCGTCGACGTTGCGTCGACGTAGCATCGACTGACGCGGTCATGACTCGCTGACATGGCTCGCGTCGACGGTGCGTCGACGGTCGCGTCAGTCGACGCGACTGAGCGTCGGTTTCTGTTTCTAGATCTTTTGCTACTCGTTTCACCGGAAAGCTTGTTCTTCTATTCTCGAACATCGAACTTCGTCTTTTACGCGCTAAACTCTTCCGGTTACTTAGCTGTAAGGTGAAAAACAATGAAATATCACCTATTTTCATCAATTACGATTAAAATACGGTAAAATAAGTCAGAACTATGAAAATACGGAATTATGCTTAAATCGTCCAACTTATACCAAAAATAAATAGAAAAACGTACTAAAATACTAATAAAAATAAGGACAAATCTACTCTAATCAGAAGTTTGAATAGTTTACTTGTCAGGTTTTACATGTTTATGCTCTCTTGTGTAAGGAGTTTAGTTTTTGTGCTTCGTCCAAAACCCGCCTATATATATATAATCAACATTCACTCGTGAAAAGATTGCAAAAATATAAAAGCTCTTTTGATTTTTTTCCAAAACCCGGTGCAAACTAGTGAGTAGCATTGTGTGAATTATCAATTTTGCTTGTATTTTTATGGAGATTGCATTGAGGTGGCTTGATTTTGCTCGAACATGATTGAATTTGGAAATGACCTCGAGGCACATATATCACCCTTATTCCAGCCATATCCAAATATATAAGCTACTTAATTATCCCAAATGAGCCCCCTTGAGTCTATACCCTGTTTCTTGTTAGTCGAACTCGATCTCTTATATCTTCATAAATTGTGAGGTGAGAGTGTACGTTGTTAGTTAACTATGAATGTGTGGGAAGTAAATTGTGGGTTTTGGTTTTGAGTTTCTTATACAAAAAAATAATAATAATAAACAAATACAGAAAAAAAGAGAGGAGAACAATAAATAAACTCCAACACAAATCACGTGATGTGATAAAGCGTGCGTTCAAGCGAAAAGCCTAATTCAAATATGCTAAGTTTAGCAAAAAGAAGCTAATTCAAAAAGCTTCTAAGTGTTGGGAAATAAAGTCGGAAAAGTGTGTGAGTGTACAAAAGGGTTTCGAACAAAAGTTTGGTGATTTGGGGAAAGGTGAAGCATTTTTAAGCTTCGAGTTCTAGAAGTTAGGATTTCGTGTGTTATTGATCACGTTTTATCGTGTGTTAGCCACTATATCCAAATATTCCGTATCTTACCAAAGACCCAACATTACAACCCAAAATAAAGACCTCTTTCGATTCTTGTTTGGTCATGTACAATGGGCAATTTTGAGTTTCCAATTTGTGAAGTCTTAACGAGGTGCATGCATTGTCCGATTCGAGAGTATAAACATTCTATTAAACAAACACTTGAGTGAATTGAGTGAATACCCTCAAAATTCCATTTAAGAGGAAGTCATCGATTCATTGTTTACTTGAGAAAGAGTAATACGAGCAATGCTTGGCGATAACGAGTTTATGTTAATGCGTTCATCATATTAATTAGGATAAGCACAAGGATTTTTTTTTTTACATAATGTTCATTTCATGTACATCCTCGATTCTTTTCGTTGTTCGAGGACGAACAAACCGATAATTGTGGGGTGGTTGCTTTGCATGTAATTATGGTGTTTTTATTGTGTTTTTAATCAGGGTTTCATGATGTTTATAGTCGTTTTGAGTCAAGTTTCATTAATGTTTTAGGTTTTTTTCTTGCTTTTATGTTTTGAGCTTTATTTATCCAATGTTGGTGATGTTTGTGAGATTATTAGGTTTTTAAGTGCAAAATTATTGTCTTGTAGGTGGCTAAATGAATTAGATTTGCTCCAAGATGTTCCGGAATACGCCTAGGTTCGAGCCAAGGCATTGAGGCCCAAGATCCATGTCAAGACGAGAAAACCGAGCCAAAAGCAGCCCGAATCGACTGAGAACCACGAATCGACTGAAAGCTCCAAAATCGACTGCTCGACAGTAGCCGAACCGCTTGGAACTAGGGCAGTCGATCAACTACTTGATAGTCGATCGATAGTTAGTCGATCGACTGAGAATACCAAAATCGACTGAAAGCTCCGAAATTGACTGCTCGACACTAGTCAAACCACTTGGAACTAAGGCATTCGATCGACACACTGTCGATCGACCGAACCTGCAGTCGATCGACTACATCGCAGAAACTCTCAGGATTCTTGGCATTTTTGACGTTTTCCCCCTATAAATAACTATATAAACCCCACATCTTGCCCCAAATAAGGCATCAGCTCTCCTCCCAATCCTTGCACGGGTTTGGGGTTAATTTCTCTCTCTAGTTTTTAGATTTACTTTCTCTGTCTAGGTCTTAGATTTAATTTCTCTTTCTAGATCTTAGATTTATTTTTAAGCATTGGGTTTGTAAGACTAAGAAGAATTCAAGTCATCACTTTGATTTTATTTTTTCTATTTCATTCAAGTTTGTTGCTCCTTTCTTAATTCAAGTAAGTTTTCCTTTATTTGCTTCCTTGTTCTTCGATTTTATGCTTTTTGCCTTAGCTCATAGATTAATTGTTAGATATTGTGAATTGGCTATGGAATCTAGGTGAGTGACACACCAAGATCATAAATTGAGTCCTTGATTGTTTTTATTTTGAGTATTTCATATGCTTTATTTTGGTTTTTATTTCATGCATGGTTTTTCGTTAAATCCTAGATCTACTTTTCGTTTCTTGTTATTTTTCGTAAAGATTTAAACTTTCACGTCAACTTTAATTTCTCTTTCTATTGATGCTTTCGATTTTTGCTAATTTGCATTATTAATATTTTCATGATCATGCATGCATAGTAGTACTTTAGCCTTTCATGCTTGTACTTAGTGAAAATTTTCTTTTGATTGCTTATTTTCATTATTGTTTGCAATTTTCTTTGGGCATACGCACGAGGCATACGAAATACTTGCATTTACTTTCATTTTACTTGGTTTAATTGCTTTAATTTTGTTTATTTTTGTTTTCCTTTAATATCAATAAAACTAAAAACCCATTGATTCTTACATTCGAATTGAATTCCGATAATACCAAGCCATGAACCTACTTTTCTTATTTCAACACCACTAAAAAACCTACAAAACACTTGCATACCTTTTGTGCCATGACTCGCATCGAGGCTTCTATGCGTCATCCTGGTCGGCCTAATCGCACAAGTCTAAGATCTTAAGGCTATCTTGCCCAACCTCTCATCCATTAACACGACTTGATCACTTACGTTGGCAATCTCCCGACAAAGAACCTCTCCCATGCCCAAGACTCAGGGGCGGATCCAAAATTCTTTACCTGGGGAGGCCATGTATAAAAGGATAAAAATAATTTAGTTAATGACGAGAATCCACTCACATTTTATCAAGGGGCGGATCCAAAATTCTCTAGTGTTGCGATAAATTAGAGAGAATAAGAACTTAAGAAAAAAAAAGCATGGGAGGGATGAAGAAAAACAAGAAATACGTATTTTTACTACTAAGTTGGTACTGTTAATTAGTGAGCATATGAAAAGAAAAAATAAAAAGTGAGAAGAAAAGTAGGAAAGGGAAAAAAGAGAGAGGAGTGGTGTTTTTATTTATATATTGTTGTTTTTAAACTTAATTACCGAGAAGGACAAATATAAGAATAAAGAAAAAAGAAGGATGGTATTTTTAATTATATATTACTATTATTAAACTTAATTAATGAGAAAGATGAGATAAATATAAAGGATAAAAGTATAGATAAATAAGAGATAAAAAGAAAAAGAAAAAAAGAAGGAAACTTGAAATAGACAATGAGAAAGATGAAAATAGAAATAAAGAAAAAGAAAGATGAAAAATCTGGAAAAACAGTAGAAAAAAAGAAGGAATAAAATGATAAAATTGGGCAAGACACATAATTGAACCATGAACCACTTAGGGAGAGGTTGGAGGTTAGGTACGCATTCCATCAGACCATGCTACTACATTATAGATTTTGAACGCTAATTTATATATAATACAAAAAAACAAAAAATGAAATAGTAATGGTGTTTTTGATTTGTTTTGGAGGGGCCATGGCCCCTCATGGATCAATGTAGATCCGCCTCTGCCGAGATTGTAGATGCTATTTGCCAATTATGAAATAATCTACAGTGACAGACACGTACACCACATTGTCCATGCTGCGACCTCAGTTTTATTCATGAAATCTCATTACATAGAACAAATCATCTACAGTTTTTCTGGTCCAATATGTTTTTTATGGTTAAAGCCCGAAGCTTTCATTAGGTCGGGGATGGTGAAATCCTCGACACTTTCATTAGGTAAGCTTCCCTTTTATATGGCCAAGCCTCAACGCTTTCATTAGGTCGGCTTCCATTTTATATGGTCCATCCTTGATGCTTTCATTAGGTCAGCTTCCCTTTTACATGGCCAATCCTTGATGCTTTCATTAGGCCGGCTTCCCTTTCACATGATTAAGCCTCGACGCTTTCATTAGGTCAGCTTCCCTTTTACATGGTCAATCCTCGACGTTTTCATTAGGTCGGCTTCCCTTTATAAGGTCACGCCTCGACGCTTTGATCAGGTCGATGATGGTTTCTATGGATATGGGAATGGATGGTTAGTGGAAGAGCATGTTGGACTTACATGTTTTTCCATGTCCTTGAGTATTGTTTATTACCTTAAAATGAGAGCTAATCTGATGACCTCAGAACCTAGAATGATGAGACCCGATTCACGTAATGGATTCAACATGCGTCCAATAGAAATGTCAGATGGGGACCAGATGGGTTTTTCGGTGAACCCCCTCTGATGCTTAAGTTAGCGTCTGGAGAAAATTTGGAAGAGTAAGGGCTTGATTAGAAAATGACTTATCTTTTCTTAATATTGTGATTATCTATTTATAGTTGTACTTTTTAGGGTTTCCATGAAACCATGGACTTTGGGCCACGTCATCTTTCTGACTTCGCCCCAATCATGAGACCCGAGACGATCTCAGGCCCTGCGCCTCGAGGTCATTATGGGTACCTGATCTTGGGCCCTGAGTCTGGATATTAAAGCCCTGAGGTTACTATTGGTGAACCTTTAGGCCGACTCTTAACTACTCGTGTTATTTACCCCTAAGCTCAAAGCCATCCCTGAGGTGAATCAAGGGTCCCGAGCTTAGTACCATGCCTCGATCCGATATTGTCTTTTTACCCCGAAACAATTACTCCTCCCCACTATGGTTGCTTGCTCACTTAGGGAAGTGACCATAGTGATGTGGTGAGCTTTCTTTCTTCCCCCAGAAGAACCCAACTTTCCTCATAATGCTAAGCTAAATAGCTAGAAACGGATCTATATCAGGGGTTTCTTGACTTCCGATCCATTTATCCTGACTTCACCGATCGACATTTCATCTTGCCCCGAACTCCCTGGCCTTGGAGCCAATATCTTGAACTAAGATATGGCATCTTTACCTTATCCCGAGCTCATGCACCGAGCTCCATGGCCTTTTGAGCCAATATCTTGAACTAAGACGTGGCATCTTTACCTTGTCCCGAGCTCATGCACCGAGTTCCATGGCCTTTTGAGCCAATATCTTTAACTAAGATGTGGCATCTTTACCTTGTCCCAAGCTCAAGAACCGAGCTCTATGGCCTTTTGAGCCAATATCTTGAACTAGGATGTGGCATCTTTACCTTGTCCCGAGCTCAAGCACCGAGCTCCATGGCCTTTTGAGCCAATATCTTGAATTTGTTGGGTGGATTTTTGGCCTTGTCCCGAGCTCATGCATCGAGATCCATGGCATTTTTAGCCAATATCTTGAATTTGTTGGTGGCCTTTTGGCCTTGTCCCGAGGACATGCATCGAGATCTATTTTTCCCAGCCCAATTTAGACCTTCCCCGAACTGGTGAGGCCCATTAATCCATCATCTTTCATTTTTCTCAGCCCAATTTAGATCATCCCCGAGCTGGTGAGGCCATAAAGCCACATTATCACGTTTTTCCCGCCCCAATTTAGGACATCCCCAAGCTAGTGAGGCCCATTAAGCCGCATTCTCACGTTTTTCCTGTCCCAATTTAGGATATTCCCGAGCTAGTGTGGCCCATTAAGCCGCATTATCGCATTTTTTTACGGCCCAACTGAGGCCATCCCCGAGCTGGTAAGGCCCAGTTTAAGCCCCACCCGAGCTTGTGAGACTACGTGCCTAGGGTTTTCTGAGTCTCCCTAGGAAATATAATCTTCCCGCCTCCTAGAGATCAACGGTTGTGATTTTGTCATTTGGACTTCTTCAGATGTCTCTTCGAATATTCTTGTTTCATATAGTTCTAGACATAAGATTTTTGTATCACTTCTCATATTTCTCACCTCTCATTTTCACTTGCTGTCAGAAATCTCTTTGCTTTGACAAGATTATTCTATTTTGCCGTTCATCATCAAATCTTCAAGTTGTTCATCATTGAATCTCCATATCTTCATCTAGTCCTCAAATTGTTCTTGAGTTTCCTGGAGAACCAATTACTCGAATAGGTACCGCTCAATCCCTTTTCCTTATCATAACTTTCATTATAATTGTTTGTTTGCTTTTTTATTTTTTATTTATTATGGATGCCCCTTAAACATCTCACCCACCCACCAATGACCTGAGAACAATACCTACTTCTCCTCCATCATCTCCTGACCTTGGCGAGAGGTCGGGATCAGCGGAGCCTGCCGCCTTTCCTTAGAGTGAATCTTCATCTACCCTTTACATGGGAACCTTTATCCTCTGTTCCTCCTATCTTGTACCCCCTAAATATAATCCGGGTCATTTCCAATAAAACCCTGGGGTACATCTGCTCCAACATTGACCTCCCCTCTCCTTTTAAAGAGGACCCATCTTCTTATCCTCCTTCTGGTTGTATAACTTTTTATGTTGGCCAGCTAGATGGGGGTCTCCGCTTCTCGATACCTCCCCTTTTAATGGAAATCTCACGCCTTTACGAGATCCCTCTAAACCAATTTGCCCCCAATTCCTTCAGGAATATGATCGGCGTCATACTGGTTGCTCGATACTTGGGTATCAAGCCTACTGCTGCCCTCTTCTTTTCCCTTTTTCAAGCTAAGTCCCTCAATCCTTCCGATTTTTTTTTTTTTACTTTTCCTCCCGAGGTGATGCCAATTTCCTAGATAAAGCTCCTTCTTCGAACTAGGAATGGAAACAACATTTCTTTTTGTCGAATCCTCTAAGCTTTGGCATTTTCCCACCGAGTGGATATGGCACATCCCCACACAGAGAAAGTATAACATCAAGAAACAATCTCAAGGCACACAGAGTCTTGTGGATAGAATTACAAAGAGAACCTTCGACCTGCCCACCTTATCCGCCCTTCCTTACTTTACCACTATTGTCTTAGTCCATTCGAGTCTCCTATGGAAGAGGACATTGGTAAACAAAGTACTCTTGGTTGTATGCTATCCATATCTTTGTTCTTATAGCTTTTCTTTCATTCCGCTTTTCTTTTGTAGACACAATGTTCAAAAGGATACGGTCTAGGGCTGGAGAATCATGAGAAATGGTTGTGTCTGTGGGACGGGCCATTCCTAAGGCTCCTACCGCGCCTCGAGCCGATCCTCTTCTCATTGCAGGCTCTGACGAGTCTTTACCCTCCAAGAGGGCCTTGGTTGGGGTTGACCAACCTCAACTAAAAAAACAAAACCAATCATACTTGGGGCTCGGGGGCATCACACGGGCCTTCCATCTCTACCCCGAACCAATCCTTCTTCACGCAAAGCGTGTTGAAGAACGAAAATGGCTATATTGCCACCCAGTTCTTGCAAGGTGTGTGTCCAACCCCCGTCAAAGAGCACGTGGAGAAATGGGATGACACCAAGTTGCTCGATACTTGGAGTTTAACTCTCTCGAAGGTAAATAACCCAGATCTTTACAGACTTGTGATTTCTCATATTTCACTCTTACATCCAATTCTTTTCCTAATTTATAGGCCCTAGCCCTGACCTCCAATCTAACCACTCGAGCAGGCAATGGCTTCAATGACCCCCAGCAGGTTGCTACTTTGAGTTCTAAACTAAAGCACTCTCAAGATTCCATGAGAGAGATCCAAGAGGTGAATTCCTCCCTTAAGGCCCAGCTGGAGGCTCAAAAGAGCGAGCTTATGGCTGAAGTTGAGAAGGCTCGTTCTGAAGGTGTGAGAGCAGGTTGAGAGAGTTATCTCCAACAGAAGAAGGCCTGTCCATTATTCAGCGAGTTCGGGACTCTACTCACCAGGTGTTTGTCCGCTCTGAGGACTTGTATGGAGCTCTGGTAGGGACGGTCCCTTTTTATGCAGATTACCTCATGGGCAAGGTGAAGGAGTGGGTGGCCACGGGGGGCTCAGTGGAAACTTTTAACTCGGATGGTGCTTTGGATGATGCCCCGACCATCCTAATATTTCTTCGAGTGATGAGGACACGCGGATCAACTACATTGGGACCACAGATTTTTGGGAATTCATCACTTCGAGCCCGAGGTCCCGACTATCGGCCCTGCAGATCCTGCTCTCTCGGCCTTTCCTGATCTCCCCGAGAACACTCCCATTATAGGGGGAGAGGGACTAGACCTCGGGGATGATCGATTTGGTCCGCTGATCGATACTGGCGTCTCCACCTCTAAATACGGCGAGTAGTGTTTTAAGCTTTTAGAAATTTTTTCCTTAGATTGGGTGCGGTATCATCCGATTACTTTACTTTCTATCTTTGATCGCGTATGACATGATGCCCAACTGTAATCAAAACTTCTTTCAATGAATGACCTATTTTAAATTGCGTTTTCACTTTATGTTTGCTTTTCTTGCTTCTCTTTTACTTAGAGCTCTCGTCTATCCCTTGTTTGTTTGTACCCGAGCCTTATTTTGAATGTATCAAGTGAGCTTGGGTAGGTCATACCCCCTGCACATGCTGCGACCCCTTAATGTCAGAACTCTAATATGAGGCTATCAAAGTTCTGATTTTCCTTTACTCTAATTTGCCTTGATCAAAGTTCTAATTTCCTTAGAACTTCTATCAATAGCCATCCGCTCATACCCGAGGCTCGGCTCGAATCCAATACATTCATCGAGATCGGGAAGTTCATACCCTTCGTCCTTCTCACAGGCGGGCTTTTTGTCCTTTCTAGTACAACGTTTCAAAAATACTTGGCGGGAAAAATCCGCTTTCTATATCCCCATCATCCTCTCCTTTCTCACAACACTTTACACATTAAACCATGTCTGGCTCTTCGATTAGCTTGCGGTCTGATTCTTATGAGCTTCAAGAGGAGTTGGATAGACTCCACCGCTGCCTAGAGAAAAAAGGACAAAACAAGCAATTCTACAAGAATCATTGGAAATCCTCCAATCAGCATATCCTGCATCTTCGTGAGAAAGTGTTGGATCTTTGCGAGCAAGTGGGCCGTTTGTTCAAAGTGAATGAAGCTCTAGCTGCCAGTGCCAAAGCTGAAACCTCGTTGTGCTGACACCTACTACGTGAAGTTCTGTGAGGTAGATCACGAGCGGTGGAGGTTGAAGAATGTTCGGCGCCGCCTTCTGATTGATTGCTTCATGTTTTTTGATTTATCTTCCCAATTTATTCTCGAGCCTTGGCTCTACATCTCTTGTTCATGTAATAATTAGTTAACCTCAAGGTCAAGACTTAATAATAATAAAAGGTGCATTTTATTTAGTGTCTCCGCACTTGACATGCATCTATTTTATGTATAATGTATGGGCATCCGCCAACTCGAGTGATGTTCACCACTTATGCCAACTTCGAGCATCCGCTTGACCCACCACCATGGGTGGGGTCTATATGATGTACGTCACCTTTCTTAATCCCGAGCATCCACTTAGTGATTTTCAGAGTTTTGAGGCTTTGTCAATATTCATTTAATCTTTGCATGCGTAATAAATCCAAACTCCATTATAAAACAAACTCATAACGGAAAGATTTAGCATTTTGATGACCTGGTCGAGGAGAATTTGACTCCGCGAGAAATTGAGCAAATTCATTCTCAAGAGACCTGTGGAAATAGGTCCATAGATTTGTTCCATACCTCTACCTTATACAAAATAAGTCTTCAAATTAGCTATAATCCAGGCGTGAGGTACTTCTCTCCCCCCGTATCATCTAGCTCATAGCCACCTCCTGCTAATACTCTTGTAACTTTGAAGGGTCCCTTCCAATTGGCCCCTAGCTTTCCCAAATTTTAAGTCAAACCTGCTTTCCTTAACACCAAGTCTCCGACCTGGAAACTTCTCTTCAAAACTCTACTATTGTAGGATGACTTCATCATTCTTCTCATCCCTTACATTTAGAGGAATGCCTTTTTCCCTCTTCTCGGGTATCAAGTCCAAAGAGTCCCGCATCATCGCCTCGTTCGACTCCTCGTCAGATACTAGTACTCTGTGAGTCTCGAAGCAAACCTCCACTGGTATAACGACATCCATACCACATAATAAGCTGAATAGGCTCTCCTCGGTGGCCACTTTTGGGTTAGTGCGATAAGCCCATACGACCGAATGGAGCTCCTCAACCCATATTCCTCCGGCCTTCTCCAGCCGCATCTTTATTCCCCGAACTAGGACCTTATTGGTGGCTTCGACCTGTCTGTTGGCCTGAGGGTGATACACCGAAGTGAAGTGTTGTTTGATCTTCATTCTATCACACTACTCTTTTAGACCCTTTCCTGTGAATTGGGTGTCATTATCTAACACGAGCACCCGAGGTATTCTGAAATGACACAAAATGTTTTTCCATATGAACCTCAGTATAGCATCCTCTGTGACCTTCGCCAGTAGCTCAGCTTCTACACACTTACTAAAATAATCCACAGCCACAACCAAAAGTTTCCTCTGTCATGAGGCTATAGAAAAAGGGCCTACCAAGTCAATCTCCCATTTCGCGAAAGGGCACGCTGCGCTCATGGTCATGATCTTCTATGCCGGTATTTGTATCAAAGGAGCATGCAGTTGGCACTTCTCTCATTTCCTTACCATCTTTTCTACGTTGGCTTTCAGATAAGGCCAGAAGTATCCCGCTCTGAGGATCTTCTGTGCCAGAGCCCGGGCACCCATAGTTTGCCACAGCACCCTTCGTGTACTTTTCAGAGCACCTGCTCGCTCTCTTTCATCCCTAAGAATTTAAGTAGGAGTACCCCGAACCCCCTTTTGTACAACTTCCCTCCTATCAGATAAAAAAGCGTGGCCCGTATCTTAATCCTTGATGCCAAGCTTCGATATTCGGGCACAGTTCCCTTTTCCAAATATGGTTTTATTTTTGCCTGCCAATCCCACGTTTCTACTAGCTCGGCTAAAGTACTTTCTGTCACCTCCTCGGGTGTCATCAAAAGAGTTATTTACCTTTATTTACAATCCATTGTCAAGATAGATATCTTTGAGCGTGCTCATTTTCCTATCTGGGGATCTGTAGCATCTCCAAGTGCTCTAACTTTTCCTGACATCTCTTGAATTTTTCCACGTACTTTTTCATGCGTTCTTCTTGTACTTCGAACTCACCACTGGTTTTTTTGGAGACCAACTGTGAGTCCGAATACACTGAGATCCTTTTGGCTCCTAACTCCATGGACATCTGTAATCCTCTTATACACGCCACATACTCCACCTCATTATTAGAAGCTCGAAATTTAGGCAGACAGCATACTCCATTTCATCCCCCTATGGGCTAATCAACACAATTCCTGCCCCGCACACAGTGTGTCCTGCGGACCCATCTACAAATATCGTCCATCGTCCTTCTGTCTCTCGGGGTCGAGTCATCTCTTGCAAAAAATATACTAGAGCTTGAGCTTTGATAGCCACTCGGTTCTGAAACTCTATCTCGAATTCACCCATCTCAATCACCCACTTGATGAGTCTTCCCGATGTCTCAGGCCTATTGAGGACTGACTTCAGTGGAAGGTTAGTTCTAAACACTATCTTATGAGCGGAAAAATATGGTCTCAGCCGACTAGATGTGACTACCAAGGCTAGAGCCCCCTTCTCAATTTCAGCATACAGAAGTTCAGCCCCTTTGAGTGCTTTACTGACATAATATACCGGGCTTTGCTTTTTTCCTTCCTCCCTTACCAACACAGTGCTCACTACTGATTCTCCTATGGACATATACAAGTACAACGTCTCTCCCGGGTTAGGTTTCATGAGTAACAATATCCTGGCTAAGTAAGCCTTGAGCTCTTCAAAGGCCTCCTGATCTTCTTCTGCCAACTTTATCTAGTTATAGCCTTGTGAGGCATCCATCATACTCAACAACTCACATCCCGAGATTGAGTCCACCAGTTGATTGATCCTCGGTAGAGGTTAATGGTCTTTTGGGCATGCTTTGTTCAGGTCTCGGAAATCTACGCATATTCTCCAACCCTCCTCTATTTTTAGGACCAGCTCAACATTGGACAGCCATTTCGGGAATTGGATTTCCTTGATATGTTTCGCTCCTAGCAACTCTTGAACCTCTACCCGAAAAATGACCTCCTTCTTAGACCCAAAGTCCCTTTTCTTTTACTTGACTGGCGCAAATAAAGGATTGATGTTGAGTCTATGCTCTGCTACAAATGGGTCAATCCCTATTAATTCATTTGGTGACCAGGCAAAGACATCCGCGTTACTACATAGAAAACTAACCAACTCCTTCAAGATCTCCAAGGATAGGGTGGTTCCTATTCTCACAGTCCGATGTGCTTCTCCTGGGACTATCTCTACCATCATCAACATTTCATTTGGCTCCACGTGCTCTTTTGATTCTTCCGGCAACTTAGGGACCCTCGAGGTGTTTACTTTATCAGGTATATCCTTCCTTTTCCCTTGCTTGACAACTGCTGACCTCTCCAACCTCACCTCTCATCGGGAACTTCATCTTCATATGATAGATAGATACCACCTCCTTGAAGCTACTATGTGATGGTCTTCCTAACATGGCATTGTACGCTAAAGCTGCATCTACGACCAGGAAATGAATCATCTTAATTTTTCGGTAGGGTGCCTCCCCTAAAGAAACAGAAAGCACTATTGACCCCAGGGGCTGTATGGTGCCTCCTGCAAAGCCTATTAGGGAAGTCTCCACCGGCTCTAACTTCTCTTCGAGGTCCATTCGCTCCTAACAATCTAAGAACAGGATATCTGCTGAGCTTCCTATGTCGATGAGAATGCGCCCTACCTCGTAATTAGCTATCATTGCTCTAATAACTAAAGCATTTGCATAGGGCTTCAGGACCTCACCCACATCCTGTGGCCCAAAATGTATGATTGGGTTGTCAGCTACCTGTCCGATCTCGAGTCCCCTTCTCCTTTTCGGATTAGCCGCTCTAACATTGCATTTTCTCAATCTTTTCGAGTCACCATCACATGGCCCTCGCACAATCATGTTAGCCACTCCCCTCTTCGGAGGATCCCGGTCTTTCTCCTCAACTCTTGGATCCACTTGCCGTTGTGGCGAAGAGTTTCTTCCTCCCTTCTTGTAACTCCCTTTGCCCTTATTTCGCTACATGTAAACAAACTCCTTCAAATTTCCCGCCTGAATAAGCCTCTATATCTCATCTTTAAGGTGAGTACACTACTCCGTTGTGTGTCCGTAATCGTTGTGGAAATGACAAAACTTATGAGACTTCTCTCTTCTACGGGTCACTGAATATGTTCGCGGCCACTTCAGATCAGGTCTACGTTCAATTGCCACGAAGACCTTGTCTTGTGGAAGTGCCAAAGATGAGTATCGATCCATTCTTGCTCTGATGATTACTGACTCGGGTCTCGCCTTCTTACTCGAGCCCTGATCTTCCCCTTTATCCCTTCACCTCTCAACTTCTTCTCCCTTCTCTCTATGCCCGTTAACCTCCTCTTTCACTTTCAAAGCTTCCTCCAGGTGAATGAACCTCTCAACTCGAGCCAAGAGATCACCAAAGATCCCCGGGGGTTCTACCACCAAGAATTGGAAGAATTAATCCTTTTTAAGACCTTGAGCCAATGTGTTCATCAGTGTTTCTTCTGAGGCTAACGGGACCTCCAACTTGGCCATAGTAAGTCTTTTTATGTAATCTCTCAAGCTTCCTCGCTTCTTCTGCTGGATACTAAACACTTCCAACGCTATTTTATGGTACTTCCTACAACTACCAAACTGGTGTAAGAACGCAGCGCTGAACTCATCAAAATTATAAATTGATTCTGCGGGTAACTGGCTAAACCAGAGCAATGTCGGGTTTGTGAAGGTAGTGGGAAAAACCCTACACATCACCGCATCTAAAAATTGGTATATCATATATGAATTCTCAAACCTACACAAGTGATCTAGCAGATTTGCAGTGCCATCATACTCGAAACCCATTGATTGAAACCCACAGGTAATTCATCCATCAATACCTCCTCCGCAGATGGGGTTGCACGTCGAGTTCTTGCCTAGGAAACATTACCTGCAAACTTCCTCTTCAGCTCCCGTAATTCTTTTGTTCAAGCCCTCTACCACCTATGGTAGATCTGATACATTCTTGCTGAAAGTTTTATCCATTAAAACGGCTTTACTCTCGTCATCTCCTGCTCCCGAGTTGTGAGTCGGCTTGCTAGTGGCTCCTCCTGTTAAATTGACCCCTTACATTAGGGTTGGTGGTGGTGGCCCCAAGTCGGCCATTATTTTATCCACCGCCTCATCAACAACCCGTGCTATAACACTGGACAATTTCTTGAAAAATAGCAATCCCAACGGGTCCACTCCCGGACTTGGCGAGAATCCCATCCCAGGTGTCGGGTTAGATGCCATTTCGACGGGATCTGGTGGTGTGTCCAGAGAGGCGCCTGACCCTTCAATAACTATCCCCGACGTGTGGGTTTCTAGAGTTTTATTTAGGTCATCGGCAAGGTTTTGTCCAAACTCCTCCATATTTACAGTCGGAAACTCCCGTCTTAGATCCAGATCTTCGATGTTTCCCACAGACGGCGCCAATTGTTTATCACCTCAAAATGATAGCAAATCTAATGACCTCAGACCCTATAATGATGAGACCTTATTCACGTAATGGATTCAACCTTCGTCCAAAAAAAATGTCAACTGGCGACCGGAAGGGTTTTCCAGTGAACCCCATCCGATGCTTAAGTTAGCGTCTGGAGTAAATTTGGCACAGTAAGGGCTTGATTAGAAATGACTTACCTTTTCTTAATTTTCTGATTATATATTTATAGTTGTACTTTTTAGAGTATCCGTGAAACCAGGGACTTTAGGCCATGTCATCTTTTTGACTTCGCCCCAATTATGAGATCCGAGTCGATCTCAGGCCCTGCGCCCCGAGGTCATTATGAGTACCTGATCTTGGGCCCCGATTCCAGATGTTAAAGACCCGAGGTAACTATTGGTGAACCTTTAGGCCGACTCTTAGCTGCTCATTTTATTTACCCCTATGCTCAAAGCCATCCCTGAGGTGAATAAAGGGTCCCGAGCTTAATACATGCCTCGATCCATTATTGTCTTTTTACCAAGAAACAAGTATGTTTGGCTTACATATTCTAGAACATTTGGGAGGAATCATGTTTGATTTACATGTTTTCTGTCAGTTTTTTAGTATGTTTGATTTACATACTATTTATTTGGTTTTGTGTATTTTACTTGGTCTAGTGGAATTTATTTGGTCTTATGTGACTTATTTTGTCTTTTGTGTGAAGGACATGTTTGATTTACATGTTCTTAATACCATTTTTTCTAAGTATGTTTGATTTCCATACTCTTTGTTGTAATGTGCATGTTTGATTTACATGCTCTTTGCAGACTCTGTGCTTTTTATTTTGTTTGATGATCTTGCGACCTATGTGCAAAATAGGTTTAATTAACATGCTGCTGATAGATAACCTGGTTGAAATTATTCTGCTCTTATTATTTGAACATGGGGGACTAAGTAGTTTTCTTAGTCGTCTATGGTCAAGCTTTATTCATGTGATCTGACTGTTTTGCTCGCATTATTTAAACTTGGGGGACTGAATGATTTTCTTGGTCATATGTGGTTTTAGATATTTCTTGCTTACTATGGTTATAGTCATATTTCTCCCTTGCCAACCCCTCATTTTTCCCTTCAGCTCGGCCTTCAGCGATTCTCTGCTGATGAGCTATGCGACCTACTTCTTTCAATTGTCTCTCCTTCTCCTGCACAATGTCTTCCAATTTCATCAAGCAACCCCCCAGTCTAACGTTTTCATCCCTCAGGGTTTATAGCTAACTGTTTGCGACGTTCAGCTCTTCTTCATGAGTCGCCAGTTGGCGATGAGCTTCATCCAGCTCTCCTTATGTCAAGGAAAGTTGTAGAGTTTACTTTTCTGCCTGAGCCGTCAGCTCGTCATATGCACAATTACGCAAGCGGAAGACTTAACACACGCACATACAATATTACGGGGACGCATCCTCAACCTCATATACTATGCATATGAGTCTTGCACTCTCATTATATTTCTTGTGAAGGCCACTCGCTTATTTATACAAGCAGGGATGTCACCGCTCTCGAACCGCACACTGGAGGAAACTGTGCCACTTCACTGTTACCCATAATTACTCGAAACCTATATGCTCACCATGTAGAATGGCTCCAAACAACTCAAGTCAGCTCGCTCGACATGAATCTCACGCGTATTAAACTTGATAATTACCTTCCTTTTCCAACCAACATATGTCGAAAGGACTCGCATAACCGCCCATCGCTACTTAGCCAAACAGCTGGAATGTGCACAAGTGCACATCCCCTTGCGCACCTCATCGAGTCTAGCTCGTAATTGTCCGCCCAAACCATCAATCATCTCTAACATAGATCTTAAGTATTCTCCTTTGATTCGCACGTAATATTATGCTTACTTATAAACCGGGTCGACCTAACCCTGGGTCGGGTTAGACACCTAGAGCGACCCGTAATCCATTCTCATGACTAATGTTGCTGACTGTCAGCATTCCCCATGAGCCATTGCTGACACCCTCGGTTTTCCATAGAGCTAGAACTTCACAGATCCTTCCTCTTATATAATAGGCCTTAGAAAATATGCAAAGACACACTGATGGACACTGCTTGTCTGTACAGGTACTAGTGCCTCCTTAATTTTACAATGTCTAACTTCTTGCACATATAAGGCAATCTCTCGACACAAATGCCTAGACACCTCGAAATGTGTGTTGCTCTCCCTTGTCTCCACTACTACAGAAACAGCTTTCTAAGGCTGTTAATTAAAGGCGGTTCTCAGAAAACCGCCTTAAAAATACTTTTAACGGCGGTTCTGGCAAAAACTAAAGTTAATCACTAATTGAGAAGAAAATCGAAAATGGAAGCTTACACGAGGATGAGTTACACTGTTGGAGACGAAAACGGGGCTGACTCTGACGGAGACAGGAGAGAAGCAACAGCGCGCCGCTAGGGGTTGGAATCGTCGACGGCCGAATGTTCTTCTTGAATGCTAACCTGTGTTTTTTGGGGATAAAATGCTTTCGAAATCTTGGGATAAAACTTGGTAGTGAAATTCATTTTATTCTGAGAATGCTTCTGAGCGTATTTGGGATGCTTCTTGTTCACAGCAATTTTGAAGAAAAAACGGAAAGAAATGGTTGTGTTCTTGTTCTATGCAATTTGGGGGAAAAACGCATAAAATGGCTAAGTGGGATAGTATTGCGTGTTTGGGTAATAACAGCCAGCGTGTACTAAAAAATTAATTAATTAATACATTCTACGGCGGTTCTATAGTAACCGTCGTGAAAAAGGTTACATTTAAAGGCTGTTTTCATAAAACGCCGTAGAATATGTACGTTTTACGGCGGTGCCATAAAAAACCGCCGTAGATATATCTTAGTTTTTTAAGGCGGTTTTACAATAACCGCCGTAAAACGTGTCACTTATACGGCGGTTCATTTAAAACCGCCGTTAAAATCAGGCTGACAGCCAATTTTAACGTCGGTTCTCAGAAACCGCCGTAAAAAAACCTTTTTTAACGGTG
>BMAC01000729.1:279569-299311 GCA_014905375.1 Phtheirospermum japonicum | reverse complement strand
GCGTTAAACTCTTCCGGTTACTTAGCTGTAAAGTGAAAAACCACAAATAATCACTTATTTGCATCAATTTAGGTCAAAACGCGGTAAAATAAGCTGAGAGTACAAATATACGAAATAGAGCTTAAACTACCCAACTTATACCAAAAACAATAAGAAAAACAAATTGTAAACCTACTAAAAATAAGGACAAATATGTGTTAATCAGATTCTCTACTCATTCCTTAGAAAATGATACCTCACATCAATATGTTTGGTCCTCTCATGATGAACCTGATCTTTGGTCAAACAGATTGCACTCAGACTGTCACAAAACACAATAACTTGATCATGATGTAGACCAAGATCACCTACAAGACCTTTCAACCAAATTCCCTCTTTAGCAACTTCTGTCAGTGCCGTATATTCTGCTTCAGTTGTAGAAAGAGTAATTGTAGCCTGTAGAGTCGCCTTCCAACTAACAATAGAACCACCAAGAGTGAATACATAACCAGTCATAGATCTTCTACTACCAACATCTCCAGCATAGTCAGAGTCAGAGTAACCAGTCACAGAACCATGAGCATCACCTCCATACAAGAGACCAACATCAGACGTACCTTTAAGATAACGAAAAATCCTCTTCACAGCTTGTCAATGCTCCTTTCCAGGTCGTCCCATGAACCTGCTGACAACACTCACAGCATGTGCAAGATCTGGTCTAGTGCAGACCATAGCATACATCAAACTCCCTACTGCATTAGAGTATGGGACCCGAGACATGTATTCCTGCTCAGATACAGACTTCGGTGTATAATCAGCAGATAAATGAATATTTGTAGCACTAGTGGTATCAATAGGCTTGGCGGTAGACATGCCAAATCTAGACAAGATATTCTCAATGTAACTCTTCTGTGACACGAAGAGCTTCTTCTTTTCTCTTTCCCTATATATCTCCATGCCCAGAATTTTCTTGGCAGCACCCAAATCCTTCATATCGAACTCAGCACTGAGCAGATCCTTCAACTTCTGAATATCAGACTTGGAATTCGCAGCTATGAGCATATCATCCACATACAGAACGAGATAGATCATGGAACCATCATCTGCTTTGTTGTGATACACACAACAATCATGTGGACTCATGTTGTATCCCAACTGGATCATGTAACTGTCAAACCTCTTATACCACTGTCTTGGAGACTGCTTTAGCCCATATAACGACCTCTTCAACTTTCAAACATAATCTTCCTTCCCCGGAGCTTGGAACCCCTCTGGTTGAGTCATGTAGATATCGTCTTCGAGCATTCCATGTATAAAAGTTGTCTTCACATCCAGTTGCTCAAGTTCTAAATCCTGTTGTGCAACCATTGCTAGTAACACTCTGATGGAAGTGTGTCTGACCACTGGTGAGAATATCTCATTATAGTCAGCCCCCTCCTTCTCTGTGAACCCTCTTGCAACTAGTCGAGCCTTGTATCTCACACCCTCACCAGATTTGGTTTCTTCCTTCTTCTTGAATATCCATTTGCAAGTGACAATCTTCCTCCCCTTTGGCCGTTTGACCAGCTCCCAAGTCAGATTCTTGTTAAGTGATTCCATCTCTTCTCTCATTGCAGTGAGCCATTGAGTCGACTCACTACCTGAAACAGCCTCTCTGTATGTGAATTGTTCACCTACAGATGGTTCTTCCTCTTCTACCTCGTCAGCGACTTGTAATGCATAAGTCACCATATCCTCAAAACCGTATCGCACAGGAGGCTTCACGCCTGTTCTCCTAGCTCTATCAATAGCAATGCTTGTCTGGCGAGCTTCTGGATGAACATATGAACTTGTACTTTTAGCAGTAGTATGTTGATCTTCTCCACCTTGGAGTTGTGATTTACTCTCATCGAGAGTGACTTGCAGCTCCACCTGTTTATCAACACCACTACAATTTTCTGCACCAATGGACTTCACAGCTGGGTTAAGCATAGAATTCTCATCAAAAATCACGTTCCTGCTGAATATAACTCTATTTTCTGAAGGTGACCAGATTCTATATCCCTTAAATCCATCCCCGAAACAAATATACCCTTCTTAGCTCTTGGTTCTAATTTACCCTCACTAACATGATAATAAATAGTACACCCAAAAACTCTCAACAACGAATAATATGCAGGTTTATTAGACCATACCTCATAAGGTGTCTTGCAATCAATGCCATTGTGAGGACCACGGTTGATCAGATAGCACACCGTGTTTACTGCTTCTGCCCAAAATTTTCTATCCAAAACAGCATTTGAGAGCATGCATCTCACTCTCTCCAGCAATGTCTGATTCATGTGCTTTGCCACACCATTCTGCTGCGGTGTGTGCCGAATGGTGTGGTGTCGAGCAATCCCTGCATCCTTGCAGAAATCATTGAAATCAGACGAACAGAACTCCAGGTCATTATCAGTTCGCAGTCACTTGATCTTCTTCCCAGTCTGACTTTCTACCAACGCCTTCCACTTCTTAAATCTCTTGAACGCTTCACTTTTGTTCTTCATCATAATTACCCAAGTCATCCTTGTGTAGTCATCAATCATAGACACAAAATATCGGTGGCCTCCAATAGACTCAACACGTGACGGGTCCCAACAATCCATATGAATGTAGTCGAGAGTTCCCTTGGTCTGATGAATGGCCTTCTTTGGTAACTTGTTACGATGAAGCTTCCCAAACACAAAATGCTCGCAGAATTCAAGACTATTCACTTTATGCCCAGAAAGAAGATCCCGCTTTGACAATATCTGCATCCCTCTTTCTCCCATATGACCGAGCCTCATATGCCACAGCCTTGTCATATTGGTGTTCTGAACCTCAGATGATGCAACATCAGCATAACCTGTCACAGTGGAACCTTGCAGATAATATAAGGTACCACATTTCAGGCCTGTTGGGACCACCTTTGAACCTTGACAGACATACATAACTCCACCTTCACCTTTGAAACTGAAACCCTTACTGTCACGAAGACTCAATGATATCAGATTCTTCGTCATCTGTGTAACATGCCTGACTTCATTCAAGGTGCAGAATACCCCATCATTTGTCCGTATCCTGACTGAGCCAATTCCAACCACTTTGCAGACAACGCTGTTTGCCATGGAAACATTTCCTCCATCTATCTGCTCATAGGTTGAGAAGAACTCCCTGTTAGAACAAATATGGTACGATGCCCTTGAATCAAGAACCCACATATCATTACGATGAGACTGTCTAGTAGCAACCAAAGCCATATCTTCTTCAGAATTCGTATCAATTTCTGCCACAGCTACAGAACCGCCGACACCCCCTTTCTTCTCCTGCTTCCTCTTCTTCTTAGGAAAATCATTCTTCTAGTGCCCTGGTTCTTTACAGTAATTGCAGATGTCTTCAGGTTTGGGACCTTTTGAACCTTTCTGATTTGGCTTCCCAATTTTCTTCCCAAATCTCCCTTTTTCTTTACCTGTGACAAATAGCCCCGATGCCTGATTTTCTGTGGTAGAGCCAGTTGCCCGTTGACGGTCTTCTCTGTGTTGGAGGGAAGATCGAACATCTTCCAGAGACAGAGTATATTTCCCAGTAATAAACGATTCAAAAAAATTCTCATACAATTCAGGCAAAGATACTAACAAAATTAAAGCAACTTCCTCATCTTCTTCTTTAACATCAATATTATGCAAATCTAGTAAAATTATGTTTAATTTGTTTAGATGATCATGAAGAGGAGTACTTTCCTACATGCGTAAACGGAACAGAAGTTGCTTCAAGAGCAACTTGTTGGTTAGAGACTTCGTCATGTAGAGACTCTCTAACTTCAACCAGAGAGCAGCGGCAGTTTCCTGATCAGCAACCTCGATGATAACATCGTCAGACAGACATAGCATAATAGTCGAGTGGGCCTTTTCTTCTCGGGTATTTCACTCTTATTCATCTACATCCTTAGATTTAGTTTTTCCTGATAGCGGCACCCACAGACCCTGCTGCTTCAGCAGTGATCGCATCTTGATCTACCATAATCCAAAACTTTTTTTCTCGGTGAATTTGTCAACCTTTACGTTGAAAGCAGACATTCTCGGTCGGCAAAAGAAGCCCTAACGGTGCGGAAATACCCTGATCAAATCGACCAGGCTCTTTATACCAGTTTGTTATGAATGAATATGATTATAAAGTAACAAACAAAAAACGTAAAGAAGACACAGATTTACGTGGTTCACCAAATTAGCTACGTCCACGGGAAGAGAGAAAATGGATTTTATTAACTGATTAGGTTTACAGATTTTTGATCTCAAAGACCATATTTATAGAATTGAGAGAATACACCAAATTGGGCATACGGCCCAAAACTGCATACCGTCAGCGAGAACCCCGTACAACTCGCCGAAGCGAGATATTTAAGACATATCAACAAAATATTATTAGAAGCAGCGGAAAAGATCAAATAACGAGCCGGAGCGGGGAGACACCCTTGCCTAGCGGATACAGCCGGGGCATCTTTTCATTCAGAGCTTCCCCCCAATCCTTGTGCTCTTGTCGAGCGGTTGATAGCTGCACTTATCTTATTTATTGGGTGAAAGTTTTGAAGGTTTTAAACAATTTTCATGAACGTATTAAACACAAATATTAGTGGGGATGGTGAGACATTCGTGCTAACATACTTATATTTGAAAGACAAACACAGGACTGAATTTTAACTGTGAGTTAAATAAATGAAAAATTCTCAATGATACACTTTTAAAAATATAATATCCCATTTAATCATCCAAATCTTGTATTGTAAGTTAAACATTTACCATATACTCAAATATCACATGCTAAATAGACTATATTGCCCATAATTCTCAACCTAACGTAATCACTATTCTGCTTAGGAAGAAGCATGATTTTAGCAATCCAAATTATACCACACAAAAACATCACTTCTTATTTCATCCACTCTGCACTCTCCAATCGCGCATCTATTCAATAAAAAAATTGTTATCTTAATTACTCATATTCAGAGAATTTTGTGATGGAAGACGATGCAAGTAAGTTCTTTATTTTTTTTCTTTGCCACACTTTCTCAATTGTCTTTGTTTTGGGAACTATTTCTATTGTATTTGCTCTACTTTGTATATGGAATCAACTGTGATAATAAAGCGTGAAATTTGAATTTGATAAAACTTGATAATAATTTTACATATTCATCATGTTTCCATAATGCTGATTTGTAGTATAGCCAACTGTGTATTAAATATAGTGTGAGTTTTATCAATTTGAAGAACTATTTATTTTATGTTTTTATTTATCTCATGTAAACGTATATTATAGATTCAATTATAAGTCCATACAAGTTAAATCACTGCATGCATTAAGTTTTTATAAAGAGAATTTAGATGCAATGTTTCAGTACGAAATCAAATGCATTGAGTGTGGTATGGAATCAAACTTACTTTTTAAATCCTCAATGCAGTTCATGAATTCAAAGATGGTACTATGATCTGTTTTCATGAATTAAATTACATTGTCATTCGCCATATTTACATCTTTTTTAGCAACTAGTTTCTATAAAATCTCGTCGGACTCTACTGAAACCAGCTATTCTGATCCCCCGTATGAGATTATTGATTTTTTCAAGGGCGAGGTTGCAAGATTGTCCACCCCGTTGGTTGCTGATCCCACTTTGACTCCTTTCAACATGACTCGGTCTGAGCTTGAGTATGATTAATCTTCTGATTCCGATGATTTATTTTCACTCTCTAAAATTCTGTCTTCCCCCAAGTCCAAGAAGGAAAAAGACAAGGCTACTCCGACAGTCGTTGTTGGTTCTGGTGATGTGTCAACCAATTCTAACATCCCCTGCAACTGCTCAGACAACGAGTGATGGTTCGGTGATGTGTCACCGAACCTGACATCACCTGCCACTACTCTAGCCTCCTCTTCCAGCTCCGAATTTGATGTCATTGCTCCTGAACGTGCACCGTCTCCCTCTGCTGCATCAGAACGGGTTTTTGGTGATTTTGATGACAATGCTGTTCAGGCTATTGAGATTGAGGACATGGTTCTGATTTCAACCATGTTTCTGACCAATGAGGTTGAGGAACTGTTTTCTAACTACCATCTCTGAGGAATGATCGATGAGCATCTAATCCCAGTAGATATGTTCAAACGGAAGAACCTGTTTGCTTTCTTTAAGCACAGAGGTTTGTACTCTACAGTTTCAACTTCCATGCCTTTCATCCGTAATGTTGTGCTGGATTTCTATGCCAATATTTCCGTCACTGATCCCAAATCCGTAAACTATTGTAAAGTGTTTGTGCGTGGAAATATTTACTCTTTTACTCCTGCTTTAATTAATGAGTTGTTTGGGACTGAGGACTATTATGGTGATTCGACGGTTGATGACATGAAAGGGTGGTCGAATTTTTGTCTGGTGGTTTAACCAAAGAGTGGCGTGAGCAACTTTCCAGCACACGGTTGTCTTATCTATAATGTGTTTTGCATAAGGCGGCTACTTGCAACTGGGTTCCGACCAAAAATGCTATCGTTGTCACCCGTCCTCGATCTTTTTTCTATTCAAGCTGGGACGTGGTATCAAGTTCAATTTTGTCCAGCATGTTTTTTATACAATCACTTGGTTTGCTACGTCTAGAGAAACCTCCTCCTTTTGTTCCCATCCTCATTTTCAGCCTTCTGGAGAATCAAGGTTTTAAGCCTAGTGAGGATGACGTTTTCACGAGAGAGTCGGAGTGGTTTTCTTCGTGTGGTCAGCACACGACTAGAGCACGGGTGGTTGATCTTCGGTGGCAGGCGCTAGCTAGGACTGATGGTACTTCTGGTGTTAGTTCTAGTGTTGGTAACACCAGTACTAATATCGCCCAGTTTTCTGCTCTGGTGGTGCGCGCTCAAGTGGCGTTACTTAATCAGCAGATTGATCAGCTTCAGGCTCTTCGTGACTCATTTTTGAAGGCCCTTTGTCTTTATGAGCAAAATTGGGGAGAGAGTGACGACGCTGGTGACACTGCTGCTGATGATGGTGTTTCACCCCAAAATATGATACTGGCTGAAACCTAGATTTCTTCCTGACCTACACCACAAACACAAGTTATAAAGGACCACCGGTGGTTTTCCGGTGGAAACCTCTCCGATGATTAAGTCAGAAAGCGTATGAGGTGTTTTCCAGGAAGTAAAGAAGGAATGCACAAAAGAATGACATACCTCCATCAGCCTTGGGGCTGAGATATTTATAGTTTTTCCCAGTGGGGACCCTTTCTGGGATCTCGGGAACAAGGGCCGCGAATCAGGGGCCGTTGAGGCAACAAATTCTGACAAGTGGTCCCACTTATCTTCCTCAAAGGGGGTCAGGAAACCAGATCTTCCCTGGGCCCGCTTTTCCCTTAATTCTGTCCACCTCGGGACGATCATGTTTTCTAGGAGGAGTCAGGTCAAACCTTACCCAGGCCTGAACTGTCTCAATCTCCTTTTTATTATCCCAGGTCAGGTCTATAGTCCTGACTTATCCTGAACTGATCTTCTAATGACTTTCCCAAGGATATCTTTTAGATATCAGCTCAGCGTAATCTTTATAGAGGAGATCAGGTCTATCTTTGAGAAGAAGATCTGACCAAAAGCACTGGTCATTCTGGTCCGACCGTGCTTATCTAGCGGTTTCCCAAATCAGGTCTACCCACATCAGGTCCGACCTATTCCTGTCACATCAACTCCTCCCCCCAAATTAGTGAGGGTAGAGCTGTAAGAGATTCATGGTTATCTCAGTCCAGGATGGTCCCACCTTCTTTAGTGCTTCTCGTCTCAATGCGAATCCCGAGAAATCCGCCTGACAACCTGGCCTAATTATTAGCATTAGTGGTGTCGGCCCACATTCCCAAACGGTCTCCATTCCCACGTCTCCTCAAATACTGACAGGTTGGTGGCACATGTCCTACCCCAGGACGATTGGCTTTCCAGCTCATTACCTAGGGTACTGTCCACATTAAATGCGGGGATCCCATCAAATCCCGCCTTTCTCGATTCCTATTTTTCAGATTTATCCACTTGCCTTCTTGTCCCTCCACATCTCTTTTTCCCTTCACTTATCAAATTCTATTTTCACAACTTCTCGAATTCTCCCTTTTTCCTCTCCAGCATTCTGGCGAGTTTCTCCATTTCAAATTTTCTTCATCCAGCCTCGATTTGTTCCATAACCAGGTACTTCCTTATTTCTTCTCACACCCTTTAATTATGTCGACTTCTTCGTCTTCTAATTCGGATTTGGGGACCTCGTCGGAGCATCCGGCGAATTCCACTTCCTCCGTAGATTTATCATTGTCTGAGTCACCCCCGGCGGCTCCTCCGGCAGAGGTTCCGCCGGCTTTCCCTTACCTTCCCGGTGACAATGTCTCCTCGATAGTGAGTAACCAAACTCTTAAGGAGATACGCACTACCTGCGACATTTCCGATGCATTCACTTTTACCACTCCGGCACCGGACGAGAGGGCTTCATCGCCTCCCCCTCACCATCTAACTTTCTACGTGGACCAACTCCACGCCGACCTGAGTTTACCCATTCATCCCTTAATTCTAGCCGTTTCCCGGATGTACCAGATTCCGGTATACCAGTTCATGCCCAACGCCTTCCTGGTTATGGCGGGATTTCACCTGGCAGCGCAATATTCTGGGATAACTCCCACAGCCCAACTTTTCTGCTCCCTATTCCTAGCTAAAAGCACTTCTGGCTTTTTCTATCTTTCCGCCAGATCAAATGTGCACTTCTTGATAGGTCTTCCTACTTCTCACAAGGCCTGGAGAAAGAAGTTCTTTTATGTTCAATGTTCTGGAGATTGGGGCTTCTCTACTGCTCCGATTAACATGTTGCCTCCGCAAGCACCATTAACCCGTGGTGAGAGACCACCACACATAGCCGAGAAAATCAACCTCCTTAACGCTATACCTCTGGACATATCCTCAGTCCTTAAACCTGACCTTTTATCCTTTTTTATCTCTTAAAAACAGAGCGGACCTCTGCCTCCTCTCATTGGTATAATCCAGGACTGTCAGTTCACCTCTTTTCGTCAGTTGTCGATATTTATTGTTTATAACTCCATGTATTTTTTCTTATTTTAGTAAATATGTTGCAAGCACGTCTGGCTGCCAAAGCGAAGAAAACTGCGGCAGGGGGTCAGAAAAGCCCCCTGCGAGAATCCTCTCGAGCTTCTCCTACCTCGGCGGAGGTTACCTTAGTAGCACCTCTGCAAAACCAGTCCTCAAAGCAAAACCAGGCAGCTCCCTCCAATGTCACTCCTCTTGGGACAGTGAGGAGGAATCCGGAGCTGGCAAGGAGAGCTGCACCCAAGCTGACAGCTCCATCTCAGACAATCCTGTCCTCAGAAAGTCCTGAGGAGGATCAACAGTTGCAGCAAAGGAAAAGGAGGCGAGCCGAGAATTCAATAATAATAAAGGTCAAGTTCTAGTTCAGTTTCCACCCTCGATTCACTCATTTAACCAACCACAGTATCATAATACATTCATCATATGCGACTAAAAACCCTAAGTATCAATAAGCTCTGCTACTCGAATTCACCCTTACGTTTACTCAATTAAAATAAGCTCTTTAATTGATTCTAATTATTGAATAACCTAGAATAAGCTCTCTAGGTTCAACCCAATAACAGCATTAATAACTAGTCAAATAGATTAATCTAGGCAATAAACACATAAGCTCGGTTTATTCAACCTATGTTGTGTTGTCCCTAACGATTCGTAATCATTAGTTGCTTAAGAGAAATAGTAATTACGACAATTACACGAGAAGCAATCCTATTTCTAGCAATATATAACCAGTACCTAATCTAGGTGATCAAGCCAAATTAAGAATTAAGCAATCATAAGTTGAGAACAGAACAACACAAACAATCGCATATAAAGAACGAAAGATAATACTGCATAAATTAATTAAACATAGTTTCACGGGGGTTTCAATATCCTTAAAACTAGATAATAAGTTTACTCACTCATGGAGTTAATAAAATAAAAGCAAAAGTTCAGATAAAAAAACATAATCCTTAAGAAGATAGGAGAGATGATGTGTAGAACTTGAATCTTGTGTTTTGATCTTCAATCTTCAAGTTTTCTTGCGTATGGATGAATTGAAATGACTTGGGACCTCTTTTGGAACTCCTTAGAACCCTAGGATATGCTATGTGTGTCAAAAGTTGTCTTTTGGACGGGATTAGGTCGAGTTTATATAGGACTCCTTTTCTTTCCGCGCAAGCTTTCTTCCAAAAATAGTTCGGCCGAGTCGGCGTCAACGGAGCATCGACTGACGCATGCCAGCCCTTGGCGTCGACGCGCATCATCCGCCTGCATCGACCTGCATGGGCGTCGAACGATGCTCTTCCAATCGACGCTTCAGAAGCTTCCCGTTGACTGAGCGTTGACCGACGGGTCTTCAATCGATGCTTCAGAAGCTTCCCATCGACTGAGCGTCGACCGACAGGTCTTCAATCGACGCTTCAGAGAGTGACCGTCGACATGGCGTCGACCAAGCATCGACCGATGCGCACATGAACGACGCCACAGGCGTGAATTGCCGCACATCGCATCGACTGACGTGAACCATCTTCGGCATCAACGCGAGCCATCGACGCTACCTCCTGATTCGCTGGTTTCCTCACGTAGATTTGTTGATCCTCGTCTTTCTACTTCCTTGTGAGACATCCTTCGATTAATATAGCACCAAATACTGCCAAATACAGAAGAAATATATGGTTGGTGCTCGACTGCTCATAATAACAAATATGCGAGAAATAAACATATATGAGGTCATTAAGCATATAAAAGCATATGAATCAGACCATCAATTACCGTACAATTTCTCACTTATCAACCGCGTCCTCTGTAATTCTTGCCAAGGCCTCGGCTTCCACCCATTTACTAAAATAATAAATCACTACTATCAGAAATTTCTTTTGGGCAGGAGCCATGGGAAAAGGAACGACTAAATCAATGCCCCACTTGGCAAATGGGCAAGGAGAGCTCATCGTCATGAGCTCTTCCGCGGGTTTGTATATCAACGATGAGTTCTTCTGGCACTTCTCACAAGTACGCACAAAATCTTCTGCTTCCTTTCGCAGTTGTGGCCAGAAATATCCTGCTCGCAAGATCTTACTTGAGAGAGCTCTGGCACCCATATGGTTGCCGCAACATCCCTCGTAGATTTCCCTAAGGACCAAGGTTCCTTCTTCCCGACTCAGGCATCTTAGAAGGGGCTGTCCAAAACCTCTTCGAAATAGCTTTCCTTTGACTAAACAGAATCTGGCAGCCCTGGTCTGCACCTTTATCGATTCCTTCTTATCTTCTGGCAAGACTCCTCTCTCTAGGTATGCTTTTAWYGGAGAGCGCCAGTCCTCTCCTTCAATCACCYAGCACACCTGCTCTGTCCCAAATTCTGCATCTGCTTTRAYCAGAGTAATCACCCTCTCGCGGCAGTCCGTAGCTGAGCTAGCTATCTTCGCTAGATAGTCAGCTCTTCCATTCTCTTCTCTAGGGATTTGCAGGACTGTTAAAGATTTCATATCCCTGGCGATCTCTCTGAAATTGGCCAAATATCTCTGCATTCTCTCTTCCCTTGTTTCAAATTCTCCACTTATCTGTTTACAGACGAGTTAGGAATCTACCCTAGCACAAACTAGTTCTGCCCCCAAGTCTCGCGCCATCTGAACTCCTCTTAGGAGGGCCTCATACTCCGCCGCATTATTTGATAAGGCGTAATTCAGGTGCACTGCATATTCAGTGGCTACACCTGCTGGGTCAATCAGGACTATTCCTGCCCCGTAGCTCTGATTTCGAACAGAGCCGTCAGTAAAAATTGTCCATTCCTGCTTTTCCTCGGAAGAGCTGGTCATTTCTTACATGAAATCAGCCAAGTCCTGGGCCTTAATGGCTGTCCTAGTTTCGAATGCAATGTCGAACTCACTGAGCTTGATTATCCACCTGACAAGTCTTCCTGACGCCTCTGGCTTATCCATTACAGCTCTCAACGGCATGTTGGTTCGCACAACTATGCTATGAGACAAAAAGTATGGATGCAGATTACGAGCTGTTCCCACTAAGGCCAGCATCGCTTTCTCAACTTCAACATACCTTGTTTGGGCGTCGTGCAAGACCTTGCTCCAGAAATAGACTGGTCTCTGTACTTTACCTTCTTCTCTAATCAAGACAGAGCTAACTGCTTGCTGTCCTACAGATAAGTACAAGACTAGGGGCTCTCCCTGGATAGGCTTTGTGAGCAAGGTCATTCTAGCCAAGTTCTCCTTCAACTTTTTAAATGCGTCCTCACACTCACTGGTCCATTCAAATCGAACCTTCTTATGCAAGGCTTGAAAAATGGCAGGCTCTTCTCTGCCGAGCGCGAAACAAATCGGCTCAAGGCATTGATGCGACCTGCCAAACATTGCATTTCTCTAACGTTTCTAGGCGCCTGCATCTCCATGATTGCCCTCACCTTCTCTGGATTAGCCTCAATGCCTTTTTCCGTCACCATGTATCCCAAAAATTTGCCAGCTCTAACCCCAAACGCGCATTTCTTGGGATTGAGCTTCATTATATACTTCCTCAAGGTGGCAAATGTTTCTCTCAATTCTTCCACATGAGAGGTGGCCTTGATACTTTTGACCAACATATCATCCACGTACACCTCCATGTTCCGCCCTAACTGCTCCTTGAACATTTTATCCACCAGCCTCTGATACGTGGCCCCTGCGTTTTTGAGCCTGAATGCATGACCACGTAACAGTACGTTCTCTTTGGAGTGATGAAGCTGACTCGCTTCCAGTCCTCCTTCGCAAGCCTGATCTGATGATAACCTTGTGAAGCATCCATCATGCTCAGGAGTTCGCAACCAGAAGTAGAGTCGACCAGTTGGTCAATCCTTGGGAGCGGGTAGTGGTCCTTTGGGTAGGCGCGGTTGAGATCACAGAAATCAATGCACATTCGCCAATCTTCTTGAGTTTTGGGAACCAGTACAGCATTGGAGAGCCATTCTGGGAATTGTATCTCCTGGATATGCTTGGCTTTTAATAACTTTTCCACCTCAACCTCGATGATGGCCTCTTTTTCAGGCCCGAAGTTGCGTTTCTTCTGCTTCACCGGCTTCATGTCTGGACTAATATTAAGGCGATGTTCGGTCACCTATGGGTCTATCCCCACCAAGTCTTGGGGAGACCAAGCAAACACATCGGCGCTGTCTCTCAATATTGTAACCAGGTCTGTCAGTACTTCGGGACTAAGAGTCGTTCCTACACGGAGGACTCGGCTCTCATCTCCTGGAACTACTTCAACCAACATCAACCCTTCCTCTCTTCGTACCAGATCTGGCATTGGTCGCTCCACTCGAGACCTCTTGCTCTGTCTCTCCTCTTTGCTATTTCTTTTGATACACTCGACATACGTCTGTCGTGATGCATATTGGTCACCTCTTACCTCTCCTGTTCCGTCTTCCGCCGGGAATTTCATTTTCATATGAAAAACAGATATGACGGCCTGGAATTGGCTCAAAGACGGTCGGCCCAACATTACATTATAAGATGATGGTGCGTCCACTACCAGAAAACGTACCGTTCTGGTTACCCTGTATGGCTCCTCCCCTAATGTCACGAGGAGCCTGGCCGCTCCCAGGGGCTTCAGAGCATCCGCCGCGAATCCCACCAAGGAAGTGGTAACCTCTTCCAGATCAACGTCCAATCTCAACTTTTGGAAACAGTCATAAAATAAAATATCCGCAGAACTTTCCGTATCCACAAAAATTTGCCGTACATTATAATTGGCGATGGTTGATGTTATAACTAAAGCATCCATGTGAGGGGCCAGAATGCCATCACAATCTTCTGACCCGAAACAGATATTCGGGGAAGACGCCATTTACCCCACCTCGCGCGATTTTCGGACTAGATCTTTCGCAGCTCGGACGTAGCTATGCTGCGTCCGCTTAGAATGCTCTTCCAACTCTCCACCAATAATCATCTGGATTTATCCATAAATGATCTGGGCTTGATCAGTTCGTCTCCCTTCGGTACGACCCCTTTCCTGATCTCTCTTACCCTATTGAGACCGTTCATATCCACTGCGCCCAGATCTGACTTCCTCCTTCCTCTTGCGAACATATTCCTTCAGGTGCCCTGCTTGAACCATTCTCTCCAGTTCGTCTTTCAAATGAGTTCATTGGTCAGTATCATGTCCATATTCATTATGGAAGCGGCAGAGTCGATCAGACCTTTCCTTCCTCGGTTTCTGCGAGTAGGTCTTTGGCCACTTCAACTCTGGGTGCCTCTCTATCGCTTGTAGAATTTCACCTTGTGGCGTTGCCAGGGGGTGTACCTATCAAAACGAGGTCTCCCCCCGGACAGATCTGGCCTGGGTTTCTTCACTGCTGCCTTGTCTTCTCTGTCGTATCTTTCTCTTTTCCTCTCTCCTTCATCCTTAATTTTCAAAGCCTCCTCCAAGTGAATATACTTTTCAGCTCTCTCGAAGAGCTCTCCAAACTTCCGAGCTGGTTTCACAACCAGCGACTGGAAAAATTCACCTCTCCGAAGGCCTTGCGCCAGAGCGTTCACCAAAAGCTCTTCTGATGAAGATGGGACTTCAAGTTTTGCAGTAGTGGAACTATTGATATAAGCACGTAGACTCTCACCTTCCTTCTGCTTTAAGCTAAACAGCTCAAACAACATCTTCTTGTATTTCCTGAAGCTCGTAAACTGGTGTAAAAATGCGGAGCTGAATTCGTCAAAGTTGCTGATAGACCGTGGTGGCAACTGGCTAAACCACAGTTGGGACGATTTAGTGAAGATCATCGGGAAGACCCGGCACATAACCGCATCCAAAAATTTGTGCAGATCTGCTGCAATCTCAAATCGGCTCAGATGGTCCCATGGACCAGTGGTCTCATTGTACTCAAAGCCTAGAGATCGGTATGAGGCCGGTAAATCATCGCGCATGACCTCTTCCGTAAACGGAGTGCCTCGCCGTGCTGGCACTGTGCCTGTGCTCGTCATTTTCTTATTGAACTCCCGCACCTCCTTCTGCAAGCTCTGCATCTTCTCGGCCAGACCCGGATTAACCTGGCTTGACGTCTCACTATCCGAAGTAGAGAAATGCTCCTCTCTGTTCTGAAGAGGGGTCCGATCCATGTGCTGGCCGTGCAGTGGCTCAGTTTCTGTCGGTGGAACTGTGTGATCTGGCCGCGCACCGGACGGCAGCATCGACATCTCTACGATCTTCTTATCCACAGTTGTCTCTACGGCTTTGCCGATGAGCTCAGACAGCTGGCTGAGGAGGACGTCATTGAACAACCCACCAGCGGCAGGCGTTGATCCGTCGAAGGGGGGCGGCACGGTGCCTTATCCTACTGCCACTGACGGTTCTGCCCCCTCGGGCCTTGCCGTGGACGTTGCTGCTGACCGCGGCATACCCCATGGCGCGGCGGAGCTAGAAGTTCCGCCGAGCTCTCCCACCAAGTTTTGTCGTAAACCGTCTGAAACCATAGAAAAAACCCTCTCGTCTTAGCCTGATCGCCTTCCCACAGACGACGCCAATTATTTCACCCCAAAATATGATACTGCCTGAAACCTAGATTTCTTCCTGACCTGCACCACAAATACAAGTTATAAAGGACCACCGGTGGTTTTCCGATGAAAACCTCTCCGATGATTTAGTTCTAATGATTTTCCCAAGGATCTCTTCTAGATATCAGCTCAGCGTAATCTTCTTTATAGAGGAGATCAAGCCTTGCTTTGAGAGGAAGATCTGACCGAAAGCACTGGTCACTCTGGTCCGACCATGCTTATCTTGCGGTTTCCCAAATCAGGTCTACCCACACCAGGTCCGACCTATTCCTGTCACATCAGATGGCGATGAAGACGATGCAGGTGTAGCTGAGGAGGGCAAAGCTGAAGTTTTTGCACGTTTGGACAAAGGAAAAAAGGAGGAGAAATTCGAAGAAGAAGTTGCAGAAGAGAGAGGCTAGGAACAACGGGACTTCTCCTCATCGATCGAAGAGGGCTCGTACCTGTTAATTCTTTATGCTTATTTGTGTTTGGAAAATAATAATTTTTAATTGTGGCTTGTGTTATTTTTGAACAAATTGTATTTGTTAAGGGGGAGTTTAAACATTTTAGTGCGTCGTAGTTATTTTGTCCAGAAAGGTAAAAGAGGAAGACTGTTGAAAATTTTATTCTTGGCAACGTTTCCTTATTTTCCTTGTTTAGTTATTTGCCTTTTTTGGGCTCAAAATAAATTAGGATTTTAGATTTGTTTCCTAGATTGTGTTTCGCATTTTATTTAGTTTCCTAGATTGTTTAGAACTAGTTTACTTGTTTACCAAGTTTAGGATTCTTCTTGTCTATTTTAGACAATAAGAAGGACGAATTTTAATACGCGACTAGGATGAGAACGAAAAGAAAAGACGCAGCAAGGAACCAAGAGCAAGAAGAACACAAGCACGTAGAAGACTTAAGGCAACGATCCAAAACACATACATCTTCGAAGTTGCGTAACCAACAGAGAAGATTATCACAGGCGTCGCCACAAGTATTTTAGTATCAAGTGTTGATACTAGTGTTTTCATATATTACTTAATTATTTTGTAATTGATCTTGAACAAATCTAATTAATATAGTTTTTGGATTTGTATACCTAAGTTCGTAAGCACATTTGCTTACGGACGAATTTAAAATTTTTGTGTTCATTTATTTCTATTATTCCGCCGCCATTATTCATACAAACTGTTTAATGTTAATTCGGGTGTTTTAACACCAGACTTAACATGTGTTTACTGATACTTATTTTTAAACATTCATAAACCTACGAATTTACAGTTCAAAATATATGGCTGATGGATGGAACACCACGCCTAAGAGATTATACTACCCAATTTTGTCGATGGAGAATCAAAATATTATGTAGTTTTGTGGTCGAAGAGAATTGAGATGTTTTGAGATTTCGCTGTAGAAACTCAAACGAAATGGAAACAATAGAACTATTGTGTGAGATCCAGTAAATTCCCTTTGATTAAGAGTTTATATTTTTCTTGTTCCGTATGATTATATGGGTAGCACGGTCCATCTGCAACTTAATATGAGTTATTGGGAAGTTGGACTTAGACTTGGATGTTTTGAGAAAACTTTTTCACCAATTGGATTATATGGGCATTTCCCCAAAATATTTTATCCCATTTATTCAAACATATTCTATTCAATTAAAATTACAATTTAAATGATCAAAGTTACCCCTGCACCTAAAAACATAATAATAATAATAATAATAATAATAATAATAATAATAATAATAATAATAATAATAATAATAATAATAATAATAATAATAATAATAATAATAATAAGAATAATAATAATAATAATAATAATAATAATAAGAAGAAGAAGAAGAAGAAGAAGAAGAAGAAGAAGAAGAAGAAGAAGAAGAAGAAGAAGAAGAAGAATTAATAATAATAATAAAAATAATAGCGTATGGAGTTTTGATCCACATGTAATGAGTAGTATGAAATTATACTCGGTGCAGTATGTATTTTTATTTTGAAGATATTGTGTAGTATGGAAATATCTTGTGCAATTTAATATAAAATTTGACAATCAAATTTGAAATTTTGAAGAAAAAAAACTGCATAATGTAGTTTGCAATCTAGTAGGGTTAGTATGTAATTTGATGTAAGTATGAATTTTGAAATATAATAATATTTTATTAATTTTTTACTTTTAAAAGCCCACTTGAGATATTTAGTTGAAATACCAAGCAAAAGAAGGGAAAAAGGAGCCTTTTTTTTCTTTTATTTTTTTGCAGTCTCAGTTGCCTTGTATAACAATTGAGCAACACCAGAAACAACAATCACTTGAATTACTCAGCAGCCAGAGGAACAGCTTCAGCCTGATAACAAATAAAAATAAAAACTCTCCCTATCAAACATAAAAACATTTCTTTTTAATATGTACAAAAACTTACCAACTTCCGCAACTTGAGCGCGTAAAACATTTCAAGGTACCGTCTGATTTCCAACCGGTCGAGCTTCGAGACGTATTTCCAGAAACRGTAAACTCCGGCCAACGTCAATAACCTGTCCGAGTAAATCTGCCATGTGTACCTGCAGTAGACAAGTAATAAAATTACATCGATTATGACCAAATTTAGTAAAGCTGTTCAAAATGAGTGTGTAATTTGTAAAATCAGAAATAAATATCAAGGGAAACTGAAATTTTGAAGATAGTCTTTTTTTTTCCCAATCAGATTAATTAACCTCAGGGGTATTTTTGTAATTTGAAACATTTTCTCCTCGATACGTTTCAGGACGGCTACCGAAATCGCATCCCAATGAGATGGGTCCGCCTTACACTTCTCAAAGAAATCAACCAAAACCTCGGCAACCTCCTCGCTGTTATACGGGTTGATATGAAAACCCGATTTCCCGTGCACAATGATCTCCGCGGGCCCACCATGGACCGTCGCGAAAGTCGGTAAACCGCAAGTCATGGCTTCGACAACGGTCAGACCGAAGGCCTCGTAAAAGGCCGGCTGGACGAAAGCGCCCCTAGTGTCCACAACGTAATGGTAGAGCTCGCCGTTGCGAACACGGTTCATTTGGGAGGATATCCATCGGAACTGGCCGTTGAGGTTGTAGGACTCGATGAGGCTGTACATCTTTTTCATCTCGGCTTGTTCTTCCAAGTCTTTGGACTCCTTTCGCCGGTCCCCACCGACGACGACGAGGTTGACCAGTTCCCTCAGCTTTGGGTTCTTGGCGTACGACTCGACAAGCCCGGTTAGGTTTTTCCAATCTTGCCATGGTGAACAATATAGGCTTGGTCTTGTCTTTGAGAACACATCTGCCAAGTGAACAAGTATTTGTTAGAACTTATTAACTGAAAATCCGAAATAACTGGAAAATATAACTAAACAAATACAATAAAATCATCTTCAATGTAACAAATACCCCCTCGAGGTCAGTACATTTTTATTTTAAGGGGGATTTACAAAATTGAGGTTTGGCCTAATTACACACTCACACACACAAAAAAACAAAAAAGAAAGAGAGCGCCGCATGGGGTTTGATTATTTATTAGACTTAACCCTTCATAAGCAAAAACATGTCAAACATCCCGCTTACATTTGTAGAAATATGACAATTACCCCTTTACATTTAACACATAATCAAACATTTGAGGTGGGTTTTGTAATTCTGGAATTTCTCTGGGTTTTGTTGTAATTACCCCAAACGTCAGGTGTAGTTTTACAACTCAACCTATTTTTCAAATATGTCATTCTAAAAGATAACTTCTTTTTTGTAATTATAGACTAAACTCTAGGGGTATATTTGTAATTAACCCTACCAAAGAAATGTCATCAAACTTCTGGAATAAAGATTGAAACTTACAGATGTTCTTCATTTTCGACGTCGCTATACAGAAGCTCCTCGATTTCAGAGTGGAATTCTGTGAGTCTCTTTTCCTTCTCCTTATATGGGAAATAGGCCTTCGTATCGGCTCCTGGAGATACAATGTTGAATTTGGGGTCGAACACGGCGATACCGTCCACGACTCGGTATATACTTGGCATTGTGAATGCCGTGTGGCTCTCGTATTGTCCTACAGTGTACTTGCTGAAAACACAAATAATAATAATAATAAGAAGAAGAAGAAGAAGAAGAAGAAGAAGAAGAAGAAGAAGAAGAAGAAGAAGAAGAAGAAGAAGAAGAAGAAGAAGAAGAAGAAGAAGAAGAA
>BMAC01000729.1:262708-278519 GCA_014905375.1 Phtheirospermum japonicum | reverse complement strand
ATTACTGATTAGGGTTACAGATTTCTGATCTCAAAGACCATATTTATAGTATTGAGATAATACACCAAATTGGGCTTAAGGCCCAAAACTGCATAACGTCAGCGAGACCCCCGTACAACTCGCCGAAGGGAGAGATTCAAGACATATCAACAAATCTCCACCTTGACTTGAATCTTCCTTGCAGATGCATCATTACAATGCCAAATGAACAGACTCTTTCTTTCTGCCTCAGATTTGCCCTCCTTGGGCAACTAACAGCTTTTGACGTTTAGCAAGTCTAGACAATATCGAAACTTGCTATGTGGGACCGGCTTGGTGAACATGTCAGCAGGATTATCAGCAGTACCTACTTTCATCACCTTGATTCTCTGCTCATTCCTCAGAAAATGATATCTCACATCAATATGTTTGGTCCTCTCATGATGGACCTGATCCTTGGTCAAACAGATTGCACTCAGACTGTCACAAAACACAATAATTTGATCATGATATAGACCAAGATCACCTACAAGCCCTTTCAACCAAATTCCCTCTTTAGCAGCTTCTGTCAGTGCCATATATTCTGCTTCAGTTGTAGAAAGAGTAACTGTAGCCTGTAGAGTCGTCTTCCAACTAACAATAGAACTACCAAGAGTGAATACATAACCCGTCATAGATCTTCTACTATCAACATCTCCAGCATAGTCAGAGTCAGAGTAACCAGTCACAGAACCATGAGCATCACCTCCATACAAGAGACCAACATCAGACGTACCTTTAAGATAACGAAAAATCCTCTTCACAGCTTGTCAATGATCCTTTCCAGGTCGTCCCATGAACCTGCTGACAACACTCACAGCATGTGCAAGATCTGGTCTAGTGCAGACCATAGCATACATCAAACTCCCTACTGCATTAAAGTATGGGACCCGAGACATGTATTCCTGCTCAGATACAGACTTCGGTGTATAATCAGCAGATAAATGAATATTTGTAGCACTTGTGGTATCAATAGGCTTGGCGGTAGACATGCCAAATCTAGACAAGATCTTCTCAATGTAACTCTTCTGTGACACGAAGAGCTTCTTCTTTTCTCTTTCCCTATATATCTCCATGTCCAGAATTTTTTTGGCAGCCCAAATCCTACATATCAAACTCAGCACTGAGCAGATCCTTCAACTTCTTAATATCAGACTTGGAATTCGCAGCTATGAGCATATCATCCACATACAGAACGAGATAGATCATGGAACCATCATCTGCTTTTTTGTGATACACACAACAATCATGTGGACTCCTGTTGTATCCCAACTGGATCATGTAACTGTCAAACCTCTTATACCACTGTCTTGGAGACTGCTTTAGCCCATATAAGGACCTCTTCAACTTGCAAACATAATCTTCCTTCCCCGGAGCTTGGAACCCCTCTGGTTGAGTCATGTAGATATCGTCTTCGAGCATTCCGTGTAGAAAAGTTATCTTCACGTCCAGGTTCTCAAGTTCTAAATCTTGTTGTGCAACCATTGTTAGTAACACTCTAATGGAAGTGTGTCTGACCACTGGTGAGAATATCTCATTATAGTCAACCACCTCCTTCTCTGTGAACCCTCTTGCAACTAGTCGAGCCTTGTATCTCACACCCTCACCAGATTTGGTTTCTTCCTTCTTCTTGAATATCCATTTGCAAGTGACAATCTTCCTCCCCTTTGGCCGTTTGACCAGCTCCCAAGTCATATTCTTGTCAAGTGATTCCATCTCTTCTCTCATTGCAGTGAGCCATTGAGCTGACTCACTACCTGAAACGGCCTCTCTGTATGTGAATGGTTCACCTACAGATGGTTCTTCCTCTTCTACCTCGTCAGCGACTTGTAATGCATAAGTCACCATATCCTCAAAAATTGTATCGCACAGGAGGCTTCATGCCTATTCTCCTAGCTCTATCAATAGTTATGGTTTCTGGCGAGCTTCTGGATGAACATCTGAACTTGTATTTTTAGCAGTAGTATGTTGATCTTCTCCACCTTGGAGTTGTAATTCACTCTCATCGTGAGTGACTTGCAGCTCCACCTGTTTATCAACACTACTACAATTTTCTGTACCAATGGACTTCACAGCGGGGTTAAGCATAGAATTCTCATCAAAAATCACGTTCCTGCTGAATATAACTCTATTTTTTGAAGGCGGCCAGATTCTATATCCCTTAACTCCATCCCCAAAACCAAAAAGTATACCCTTCTTAGCTCTTGGTTCTAATATACCCGTCATCTGTGGAACATGCCTGACTTCTTTCAAGGTGCAGAATACCTCATCATTTGTCCGTATCCTGACTGAGCCAATTCCAACCACTTTGCAGACTGCACTGTTTGCCATGGAAACATTTCCTCCATCTATCTGCTCATAGGTCGAGAAGAACTCCTTGTAAGGACAAATATGGTACGATGCCCCAGAATCAAGAACCCACACATCATTACGATGAGACTATCCAGCTGCAACCAAAGCCAGATCTTCTTCAGAATTCGTATCAGTTTCTGCCACAGCTGCAGAACCACCAACACCCCCTTTCTTCTCCTGCTTCCTCTTCTTCTTAGGAAAATCATTTTTCATGTGCCCTGGTTCTTTACAGTAATTGCATATGCCTTCGGGTTTAGGACCTTTTGAACCTTTCGGATTCGGCTTCCCAGTTTTCTTCCCAAATTTTCCTTTTCTTTACCTGTGACAAACAGCCCCGATGCCTGATTTTCTGTGATAGAGCCAGTTGCCCATTGACGGTCTTCTCTGTTGTGGAGGGTAGATCGAACATCTTCTAGAGACAGAGTATCTTTCCCAGTAATAAACGATTCAACAAAACTCTCATACGATTTAGGCAAAGATACTAACAAAATTAAATCAGCGTCCTCATCTTCTACTTTATCATCAATATTACGCAAATCTAGTAAAATTTTGTTTAATTTGTCTAGATGATCACGAAGGGAATTACCTTCCTACATGCGTAAACGGAACAGACGTTGCTTCAAGAGCAACTTGTTGGTTAGAGACTTTGTCATGTAGAGACTCTCTAACTTCAACCAGAGAGCAGCGGCAATTTCCTGATCAGCAACCTCGATGATAACATCGTCGGACAGACATATCATAATAGTTGAGTGGTCCTTTTCTTCTCGAGTATTCCATTCTTCTTAATCTACATCCTTAGATTTATGTTTTCCTGATAGCGGCGCCCACAGACCCTGCTACTTCAGCAGAGATCGCATCTTGATCTGCCATAATCCAAAACTATTTCTCCCGGTGAATTTGTCAACCTTTACGTTGAAAGCAGACATTCTCAGTCAGCAAAAGAAACCCTAACGGTGCGGAAATACCCTGATCAAATCGACCAGGCTCTTGATACCAGTTTCTTATGAATGAATATGATTATATAGCAATAAACAGAAAACGTAAAGAAGACATAGATTTACGTGGTTTACCAAATTGGCTACGTCCACGGGCAGAGAGAAGAATGTATTTTATTACTGATTAGGGTTACAGATTTCTGATCTCAAAGACCATATTTATAGTATTGAGATAATACACCAAATTGGGCTTAAGGCCCAAAACTGCATACCCCCGTACAACTCGCCGAAGCGTGAGATTCAAGACATATCAAAAGACCACATGTTGTCCCAACCACGTCGGGAAGCAATCGAGTCACCTGTAAATATTAAATTAACAAGATTGAGCGTTAGAATAAAGAAATTATACCAAAACTACCCCTAAGGTTCAACTTAATTACAGAAAAATCCAACTATAATGTCGACTGGGTATTTGTAATTTTGAAAGATAAATGGGTTCTTTTCGTTATTATGCTAAATCTCAGGGGTATTACTATAATTAACACTATGTAAACATCAAGAACGTACAATGAGAATCCGGGGCGTGATATCAAGTCCTTGCTCCTTAATACGTTTGAGCATCTCATGCTCCAAGGCCGGGACTTGATCCAAAATGTAGACAACCTGGTAAGAAAATAAAATGCTCAGCATGCGCAGCACTAACTTCCTACCCAGCCTGAAATAATCCATGCGCAAAATGCACACACGGCACGGGTTGATCCGAAACATTCGGGAAATTAGCCCGACCCGATAACTGGCCAGGTGGGCTCGGTCCAGGCCAATGAGATCATTATCCTTTTTATATACTTACCTGGCCACCGGTGTCTGGATAACCTAAAATGTTTTCTTGGGCAAAGTAACCGTGCGGGGAGAGAATGACGATGTTGAAAACCACCGGGACCCTCCGGAGGAATTTCTCGAGAGGGCAAGAATCGGGAGCTTCGAGAAGGTCGAGGAGCATGGATATCATCTCGGATACGCGCCAGGCCTTATCTCCCCATCCTCTCTCCAATCCAATCTCTTGGAATTTGTGATCGAAGTCTTCATACTGTGTCTCGAGCGGAAGTGTCGAGAGGTAATCATCGGCCTTACTCAGCATGGCTTGTAGAGAGCTTAGGTTCCGGATTTTGTCATTCAGGAGCAATGTCTGGTGAAGAAAATTATACGGTAGCATTTAGTACAAAGCATGTAGTAAAAATAAATGAAAAATCATTTGGTAATTGAAAATGAAAGAATTATTGTCTTTAAAAACCAATCCTCATTATTTTGTAAAAAAATAGAAGTTTTAATATAAAAATAAAAAATAGGGATAATTACAAATACCACCCTTGAGTTTTGACATAATTACACAAAAACCCAGACCTTTTTTGCAAAATAAAAAAAATCTCAAAATTTGACTACATCTTATAATTCTCCCTTCATAAGAAACAAACATTTAGAAAAACACCCAACATTTATCATAGGAGTGTATTAGTTGACCCCTTAAAAAGACAAATCAAACCTCAACGGGTTTGTAATTTTTAAAAACTTTTGTTTTTTTATTTATTATTGTCTTTACAAAATAACCTTAAAATCCAGTCAAATTACAAAAACACCATATATCTTTCAAAATTAAGATTACCCCTAGAAATTTGTTTCCATTTAACGAATTGCATATTTGTAGTTTTGCAAGATAACTGGAATTATATTCTTTTCTTAATTAGATTTAAACCTCAGGGGTAATTTTTGTAACTTAACCCTACACAAATACTATCATAACTCAAAGTAGTCGAGTATATGGTATCAAAATTCTCACCTTGCCTTTATAGTGGTGGATCCGGATGAAATCAAGAAGCAGGCTCATGCTATCCCTGTCGTGAAACATTTTTGCCGAGAGGTGCCGATTAAGAAACTCAACTCCATTTCTAATCCACTTGGTCAGAGTTGGCTTCAGAAAAGACGTGTTCAACGGTTCAAAATCCAGCTCCAGAACAAAGCTGTCGTCCGAGCTGCAGCATCACAAAAACAAGATTTTGCTCAAAAATAAATATTAAATTTAAAAAAGAAAAAAGGGAAAAAAATGTGTAAAAATTAAATATTAGTGAAAATATCGACTCACGGTCCATCCGCAAGCTCTTCTTTGAACTTCAAATATTCAGGCACCGTTAATTCCTCGACGACTAATTCATTAACATTGACTCGTATGTAATCCCAAATGCCAGGCCTGAGCCGAATAGCGAGCGAAATCCAAGGTGGCAGCACGGTCGCTTCCTAGACGAGAAAATATGGGAAATAAAAATTATGAAACGACGTCAGACATTGGAAAAATTTCAGGCCCAGCCGGCCTGAAGAATTTTGGGTCCCCATTTTTTGAAGCCCGGACCATGGTAGTACAAAAAGACATTTGAAAATGTGTCGGGTTTATCAGGCCAGTTCAAAATAAAACTTTGTTTTGGGCCGGGCTAAAATTGACAGCTCTAAATTCATACCTGGGTGCTCTTGAGGACTTCTTTGAAGTCATGATCTTGCAATTTCGAATTTTTGGGTTGGCTAATTACTTCCAACTCAGCTAAAGTTGGTGAGGTTTTAGAATCCCTTTTCCGTGGGCTTCGACTCTGAGTAAACCATAATTTCAAATTTAAGTAAAAAATATTATCGTGAACGCATTAATCCAAAATAATAAAAGTTGACGACCTTGATAGGAACAACAATATATCCTCGTGATGACCGGGCAGAGTATCGTCCAAGCGCTCGCGGATGCTATAGACACATGATAGAGCAGGATTCGCCATTTGATCACCTAATAAAATTTCTTTGGAAATTGAGCTGTGAGAGACAATTAGTAAGTTATAAAATTATGGGAAGGTAATATTATACTTTATGCGAGAAGAAGCTTATCAAAGAGGATATTGATATTTGACTTAGAATATAGTTAATGGGTAACAACAGAAATTCAAAGTCTAGAATCTCTACATTTTTCTAAGCTTAACACCTTAACTTTAATCATTGGTGAATAAAATCAACATCCGTAAACAAAATGCTGATCAACTCTGTTTACAAGTAAATATATTTTGTTCTTCCAGTAAAAATTCTAGATTAATTAGAAAATTAAATTGGAAATTGACTAGAATATTAAATGCCTTTCCCAATCCTGACTAAACGGAGACTGCTAGCTGCCTGTTTTAAATACAAAACATATGCATCATAACTTAAAAAATTCGAGACCAGTAAACTTGTGATCCTTATAGAACAAAAGAAAAATAGTTAACCGACATAAATGGCTACTACTTTGACACTGAATTTCTTCGAGATGTACCTTAGCAACTTTCCCACAAAGCGTGAGTTAGTTACAGCTTCACCAAGTTCCCCACACTCGTTCAGAGTCTCATGGCATAGTCCATAATGGACTCTTTCTCGTCTATCCTCATTGACTCGAAAGTAGCAGTCAGCATTCTAAATTTTGATTTCTTCACACTTTAAGTTCCTTCACACAATCTCTGCAATGCATACCATGCATCTTTTGCCGACTCGCACTTTTTGATAACTTTGTAGTATCTTGAGTCAACATATCCACAAAGAGTGTTGATGGTTTTGGAGTTCCAGTTAGATAGGGCTATTTCATCAGCAATCCAGTCTTCTTCTTTCTTGATAATAGAATCGCCATGAGCATCAGTGACACGTGATTTTTTTCATCCAATCAGGATGGTTCTCCATGCACGTTCATCAATATTATTAATGTGGCAACGCATCCTCTGCTTCCAGAGGGATTAATTATCTCCATTGAAGACAGGGGGTCGAGGATTTCCCTGAGCATACATAGCGTCCTACAAATATAATGATCAGTAAACTTAGTACGTCAAGTAACCCGCTCTGATACCAATTGTAAATTCATAGGACTTATGGTTGTTGAAATAAAAGATTTTAAGTTCAGTGTTATAACACCAGAACTAAAATCAAACAGTTTGTATGAAAATAAGTAGCGGAATAATAAAAATAATTTGAACACAACAATTTAAATTTTGTCCGTAAGCAAATGTACTTACGAACTTGGTATACAAACCTAAAAATTATATTACTTAGATTTGTTCAGGATCAATTATAAAATAATTAATTAATATATGAAAAACACTAGTACAAGCACTTGATACTAAAATACTTGTGGCGACGCTTGTGATTATCTTCTCCGTTGGTTACGCAACTTCAAAAATGTACTTGTTGCCTCAAGTCTTATACGTGTGTTCTTCTTTCTTTGTCCATGCGTCTTGCTTGCTGCGTCTCTTTCTTCAGTCTTCTAAAGATTCGTGTGTTGCGTCTTATAGTTCTTGTCTTAAATATACAAGACTCCTATACTTGATAAACAAGTCTCAAACATAAATTAGAAAATTAAATAAAGTCCCAAACATAATTTGGAAAACAAATCTAGAGTCCTAATTTATTTTGAAATCAAGAAAGGCAAACAACTAAAAAATGAGAAATTGCCAATTTCTCAACAATTTTGTTACTAAATATTTTTTTCTCCCAAATTATACCCAATCAGTTACTAATGAACCACCAATAATTTTAAATTCACCGACCGAAATATTGTAAGTATCTGGCAATAATTTTAGAATTTGTAAATGAATATTTGCTTACAACGATTTTACCTATACCGTTTTTATATAGTTAAATTGTTTTTTTCTTTTAGTGGAAAGCCCATATGTAAATAAGATTACATCATTCTTGAAATTTGAGTGATCAGTTGTAGAAAATTACAAACATTTAACAAAACACAAATCAGCATAACAACGAGGTTTGCAAGACAATTTTAGTAATTAATATGTATGTTATGTAATTAATATGTATGTTATGTAAGATGATATATGATGTTTTATATAATGAATATGTATAATTTGTGTGATAAATATAGTTGTATTAAATTGATTTTATATTTTAAAAATTGAAGTTTGTATTTTATGTATAATAATATGGATGTTTCATGGGATACATATATGTATTTTGTATGATGAATATTGATGTGCCCTGAATAAATTTTGATTTGAAATTCAGACCTTGTTGGGCTAGAACTGACCGAATATCACCCTGATTTGAATTAATGTTACTAAAAGTTGTGAAGTTCAGTTCAAGAACCAGAGAAGAGGATTCCTGATCTAATTCGCCATGAACACTTTCCTGGTCTAACCTCTCATAGAGGAAGAAGGGATGATCTGACACTTTCCTGATCTAGCCTCTCCTAGAGGAAGAAGGGATGATATAGCACTTTCCTGATCTAACCTCTCCTAGAGGAAGATGGGATAATCTGATCATTATGAATAACGGCCCGAGATTTGTGGAATTTTGTTTTCGGGGTCTCGGAAGAGTCCCACTTGATGAGAAAATATAAATACATAAGTCTAAAAGCTGAGAGGTACACAATCTCAAGCACTATTCTTGCTTTCCTGAACTTGAGAATTACAGCTTAACTGACGTAAGCATCGGAGAGGTTTCCACCGAAAGTCTTCCGGTGGTCTTTTCTAACGTGTCTTTGTTGGAGAAGGTTGGAATATCTTTCAAGGAAAGCGGTCAACGTTTTCCAGGGTATATTTTTCCGGTAGAAATAATTGGCGCCGTTTGTGGGAAAATAAGGCTAAGACATGAGAAAAAATATGGCATCAGATGGACTTCGGCGGAACTTGGTGGTGGAGCTGGGTGGCACGCCAAGTTCTACCACACCAACAGGTGTACCAGAAGCGGCGGGACCATCGGCGGCAGCTAGACCAGGCACAATGCAACCCCCTCCTAGTGGAGCCACGCAAGCTGCCGGTGGATTGTTGAACGATTCCTTTCTAAGGCAATTGTCCAACTCATCGGCAAGGCGGTGGAGGTAGCTGTGGACAGAATATTCGCCGAGTTTTCATCGCCCCCTTCTAAGGTGGCTCAGCCGCCGGAGATGGAGCAACCGCGAACAACCCAGCGCACGGTCAAAACTCCCCTCCATGAAGAAGAGGAGAGTTTCTCTGCTTCAGAAAGCAAAACGTCGAGCAAAACCAACCCAGACCTCACTGAGCAAATGCAAAACCTACAGAAAGAGGTCAGGGAGGTTAAGAGGAAGATGGTGGGCACAGGCACGGTGCCAGCGCGGAGAGGTACCCCATTTATGAAGGCAGTTATGCGCAATGATTTAACGGCTTCTTACCAGTCCATGGGCTTCGAATACAACAGAAAAATAGACCCATGGGATCATCTGAGCCGGTTTGAGATCACGACTACTTTGCACAAATTCTCTGACGCCGTCATGTGCAGGGTCTTCCCGAAGACCTTTACGAAGTCAGCCCAGTTCTGGTTCATCCAGTTGCCTCCGCGTTCTATAAGCAATTTTGATGAATTTAGCTCGGCATTCTTGCACCAATTTACTAGCTGCATGAAGTACCAAAAAATGCCGCTTAAATTATTCAGCTTGAAATAGAAAGAGATCGAGGATCTGCGAGTATACATCAAATGATTCACGAATGCATATCTAGAAGTGCCATCAGCGTATGAGGAGCTCTTGGTTAATGCTCTAACTCAGGGGCTCAGGAGAGGGGAATTTTTTCAGTCGCTGGTCGTAAAGCCCACGCTAAAATTTGTAGAACTCCTGGAAAGAGAAGAAAAATACATTCATCTAGAGGAGGCCTTGAAGATCAATGAGGATGGAGAGAAGAGAAGGGAACGACCTGATAGGGAGGACAGGACCCCGATGAAGAGACCCAGGACTGATCTGGTTAGAGGACGACCCCATTATGATAAGAACACGCCTCTGGACACACCTTAGGGGGGGATTCTGCAGGCAATTGAGCGACACCCTGATCTCAAATGGCCTAGAACTTATTCCTAGAAGCCAAGGAAAGAAATACCTGACCGATTTTGCCGATACCATGACGAGTATGGTCACGATACAGATCAGTGTACCCATCTGAAGGATGAGCTAGAGAGGTTAGTGCAGGCAGGGCACCTCAAGGAGTTTGTACAGGCGAGATGGGAAGAGTCCAGATCTGAATCTTGCAGACAAGATCGACCTCAAGGAAACAAACGTGAGCTGGATAGCGAACGAAATAATGGGAGAAGAAGTGACCAGACTCAAGAGATAAGGGGCGAAATCCTGATGATTAAAGGGTGCGAGTGGGATGAGCATTCCAGGAGAACCTAGAACAATTATGTTCGCGCTGCGAAAGAATATGTATGGAAAGCGAGTGAGGTTGGCACAGTTAACACTGAACCCAAGCATATGCTTTGGGTCAGAAGATGAGAATGGCATCCTGGCCCCTCACATGGATGCCTTGGTTATCACAGCCACCATCGCCAACTACACCATAAGACGAATTTTCGTAGACACGGGTAGTTCGGCCGATATCATGTTTTATGAATGTTTTCGACAGTTGAACTTAAATATGGATCTGGAGGAAGTCACGGCATCACTACTTGGCTTTGCAGGGGGAGCTCTGAAACCGTTGGGAGCGGGTAATCTCCTGGTGATGCTAGGGGATGGCCCGTTTAGAGAGACCAGGTCAATGCATTTTCTTGTAGTGGACGCACCTTCCTCGTATAATGTTGAGTCGAGGCTTTTGTGTTCTCCTTTCAAAATTAAAAATCCAAGTTAAGCAAATGCGCGTCTATGTTTGAAAGGTTTAAGCTCGCCCGCAAGAGAACGGGGTCACTTGTAGACCGACAAGTTAACTCGATTTGATCTCTCGAGGAGTGGAAATACGGAGTCAATGATATTTATTAAAACATAATTTCTAATACTAAACACACGATCAAAGGGGTTTTTGTTTTGAAAATCTCAAAAGTACTTAATTTTAAAAACTCAATAACCTATCGTGCTTCGAGGGCGTTAACCTCTTCGCAAGAATAGTTTAATCGATCAACTAACTCACCAATTATACTACTAGATCTAAAGACTGTTCCACCAAATATAAATCAAACATTCAATCGAATAGTTGATATGCATTCACGAAACATAATCCTAACGTTAGTTTAAACAAAACAAACCCAACCAATTATTCAAATCTGAATAACACGAATTACTAAATTATCATAAAACAATCGTCACCAAATCGTTCACATAAACGTAATCATAAACAATTCATAAGATCTATCCGAACACAATATCCAAACTCAATCACAATACTACGGTGAATCTTGCCAAACTAATTAACGAGATAAAGTTTAGAGATATTAAATCTTGAGAAAACTCAATCATAATACTACGGTGAATCTTGCCAAATCCTTGCTAATCCAGGAGATGAAATGAACCTCGCTGAATCCGGGAAGCTTGTCACGAACCTCCGTCTACAACGATTATCCAAACCGATCGAACTTCTAAATATTATTGTCGTAAGGGCTATAGGTCAAAGGTTGAGAAAGTTGTCAATTCTCTCTTCTAATGTATATGATCCAGTCTTATGGGTGAAAGTATGGGTCTTCTCTGAAGATCTACGAGTTTTAAAGGCTCCATAACCGTTTTGTAACTGAAGAATCTAAAAAAATCTGCATTTGTAACGTTCGAATCCGATCGGATTGGTCATTGGTCCGATTGGATGAAAATCTCTATCCTCTTGACCCGTCGGACGTATCTCTTATCCGATCGGTGCGTGTCTTGAAATTCAATCCGATCGGTTATTGGTCTTATCCGGTCGGATAATTGTTCTTTTGGCTACTTCGAGCGCTAATTCTTAATCTTCATCTCCCGGGTTTTGTCAAGTGATTCGGCTGAAAGAGAAAAGTAAGTAAAATGGCTCAAAATGGCTAATTATTGATTAAAAAGTCGAAAAGCTAAGCAAAATGCCAAATAATGCAAAATCATGCAAAATAGCTTATTCTTGACCTAAGAAGACGGTAACAAAACTAAAAAATGACTCAAAATATGTACAAAAGTGTAATAAAAACGTACGAATCAACCACCCCGTGCTTTATTGGTTTTTTCTTAATCGAAAAAATGAAAGAATCAAAATCAAGAAAGAGTGAAAGTGGTTAGATCAAAGAGTCATGTTGTGCATATAACTTAATTTTGCAAATATAAACACTTTTGTTGAAAACTCTTAAGCTAAGCTCTTGTTACTTTTTCACCTTCAAATCAAAAGAATGCATCCTCTCAAAAGGGAAATTTATATGATGGTGCACTCATTCGCTCGTGTTTTTCAATAGGTATGTGTATACGCTCGAATTAATTATAAACATGCATTCAACGACTTGTGAAGATCAAAAACTCGTACATCGCATATGTGTGCACATTCGGTCAAGAATCAGATTAGGAGTTTTTAGGGTTGTAATGTAGGCTCTTTGGTAAGGTATGTCATATATAAAGATGTGTGGCTAACTTGCGAACAAACGCAATCTATAACTCACTCAATCAAACATTTTTAAGCATAGAGCATGATTTTCTCCCCATTCCTCCCAAAATAACCATATAACACTATTCTTAGCCTTTTATAACTAAGGCCATTTCTAACCCTCGAACCCAAATACTTGCCTTTATACATAGGCTTTATTCTAAAGAAATAGATGCTTTTAAAGAACTTAAGCACCTTTATTTTCCTCTTCTTTTTCTATATATATATATATATATTGTTTTTAATAATAACTCCACTAAATGAAATAAGAGCTATGATGATGCTCATGGCTAACAAGAGACGGTATAAGGCTCAAAAGGGGCTTATTAGGGATTTATAGTGGTTTTTATTTTTGAATATAGCTGGAGTCGGGTTTTATATGTGCCTATCATCATTTTCAAAATCAAATGTACACATGCAACTTAGATACCTCTCAAAACACTTATCGAATCACAGCATGTAATGTTGGTATCACACAAGGCTTCTCACATGTGATTTATTCAAACTTTGAAAGTAAGGTGATCGAGTTTTGGAAGCTTCGCAAAATTGATAATGACTAAGTGTTATTTTAAATATATATATATATATAAGTAGGTTTTGAAAATTCTTGCTCTAAACAAGCTCAAAAGACTCTAACGGCAGATCACACTATACATGATTTCGACAGGCATGCCAGTACAAACACAATAAGCATGGGAATGATTTCGACATAGGTTGAAATAAACAGTTGGTTAATCCATACGTAGTTACTAAATGAAATGACAAAAATCAAATAAAATGATAAAAACAATTTGAATTATGCATGCAAACAGTTCCATCCGGTCGGATATTGCCTCCGTCCGACCGGATGAGGTGTAATTGACATGTCCGACCGGTGAATATTTTTTGTCCGATCGAACAACAGGACAATAAGTTTTATCCGGTCGCATATCACTGTCCATCCGACTGGATGCTACCTGTTTCGGTTGAATTTTGACCGATTTCACCCTCCCCCCTACAAAAAGAAATTAGCAAAATCCTGGTTTCTAACCAAAACAAATAATAATGGGGTGGGGACAGTTTAGACATGCATAAATTTGAATCAATTATTTAGATACAGACACTCACGCACCCAACACAAATGAGAAATTAAAAGAAAATAAATGTTTGGATAAAAAGGATACAAATTGGGGCACGGGCCCACTTATTGGTCCATGTCGACCGGAGGTGGTGGTGGGTAGCGATGCTCGATCCTCATCAAGCGTTCATAAATGGAGACGAGGTATCCGTAGTTGTCTTGGACGTTGCCGTTCAACCAGGCGAGATATTGATTCGTTTGTGCCATGTTAGCGTCCAATCTCTCCAGGGAACCACGAAACATCCTGGCTTCCTCACGTGCCTCCCACGCACCCTGACGAGCGTCCTGAGTGTATTCTTCTTGATTGAGGCTCAGTTGCCTCATTTGATCCATCATGGAAATCCTGCTGCTGCCTCCATCTTGCTTTCGAGTAATAATAATGATCACTCGACCCTTCTCCATACGAGCTTCCCCCGCAGTCATCGCGCTCGTATCTTTGGAAACCCGTGTTTCCATCATCCTCGTCCTCCTCGTCGTCTACCTCATTCTCTTCATCATCCTCATCATCATCATCATCTTCGTCCTCATTGTTGTTGGTGTCCTCAACGGTTTTGGCAATTTTCTTCTCCGAGGGCATCAAGAAAGTCGGGATAGTAATGTTCTGACCGTTGAAAGTTCTGCTTTCAACAAGCATAGCCACACTCATATAAATAATATCGTCGTTGTAAGGGTCGACGCCGTGGTGTTGTGCGAACTCGGTGACGAATGTACCCAAGGTGAGCTTCGTCGTCTTCTTATCGTTCATTCGTTGAACGTTCTCTATTTCAGCCATCAGTAGAGGATAGAGTTTCGTGTCACCCCGATGGTGCACGATCTATAAGTCTCGCAACTCGGACGATGAGATTCGCATCATATCCTCCTTTCCCAAAAACACTTGCATGAAAAATTTATAATTTAAGTACATGGCGTTAGACCTCAAAGAAGTGAAATTAAAACGACATCCGGGATCCAGTGGTGCTCCTGAGAGTTTCTCCCACCAAACCTTCTTATCGTGATTATCGTGTTGAAACAACTCGTCCCCCGGTTTGTTGCTGTTTATTCCGAATATCTCGTCAAGGCCTCTTTTTGAGGTATGGAATGGTTGGATGAAGAGTCAGCAATCAAAAGAGCCATCGGCAACCGGCTTGTAAGTCGTGAAGAATTCCAGCATAAGAATTCGGTGCCCGGGTTGCTTAATCTCCGCCCATCTCTCCAAGTTTAGGGCCCCAATGCCTGCCATGAACTTCTCCGCCGTTTTGTCGCCCATTGTGATTTGGTGATCCCAAAAGTCAGTATCGATGTGTCGAGGAGCGTAAACGTCTCTTGCGATCAAGGATCTGAATAACGTTGTCTCACTTTCATCGATTAAGTTGAACGGAGCCAAGCCTCCCCCGGCGTTGCTCGTTCCTTTCCCCAGGCTTCTCCCTGAGTTGTTTCCTCTCCTCGTTTGTGAACCAGAGGCCATTGCGATTAAAGTTTCGAAAATTTTAGAACAAAAACCTCTCTCAGGACTTTTGTCGAACACCTAATGTGCAGCAAACTTCCAACCAAGAACAGCCTCCAAATTCTCCCAACAATCACTCCCCTTTCACAATCCCTGTAAATCAATTCCCAAGCAGCTAAAGAGTACGAGTTCAAGCCGTTTTACCTCTCGAATCGCAGATTCATGTTCTTGAGGTTTGAGGGAACAAATTGGGCTTGCTCTGTTTCGTTCGAGCGGATGGAATTGCTTGAATATAGTTCTCCGTTCGGATATGTTTGTTTGCAAGAATATGGGATTAGGATTGCCTTGAAAATGATTTTTCTCTGTTGCTCTGTAAAAATAGGAGAGAAACTAATTGAATTATGAAATTCTTGAGTTTAAGAAACCTGACTTTTATAAAATTTGTGTTGTCGTCCGATCGGATTATGTTGTTGTCCGATCAGATGTGAGACTAGTGTGTTTGATCCGGTCAGATAGTGCTCTTGTCCGGTCAGATGGTTCACCAGTAATTTTAATCCGATCGGTTTTAGCCCTTCATCCGGTCGGATGGTACTGTTCGTCATAA
>BMAC01000729.1:213849-257345 GCA_014905375.1 Phtheirospermum japonicum | reverse complement strand
CACATCAAAGGTGGGAATCTCGTCAAAACGAGGTCTCTTAAGCTCTTCCACTTCGTTGGCAATTCCCTCTACTTGAGTCTCCATGTGGATCCCACGGACGTTGACGGCAATTCGAGCTTTGACGACCTTTTGAAGGAGGTGTGCAAGGAGGTGGAGTTAGAGGGTGAGGAGAATGGGCCAGAAGTTGACATTACCCCTCTCGTGCTTCTTGAAGACGTTGTAGCGGAAATTGAGGGGGAGTCACTTTTGAGGTCCCCAAAGGCACTTGGAGTGTTGAGTTCGCTTGCTTTTGGCGAGGATGATGAAGATGTGCCGTTTGTGGAGGATGTGAAGAAACTTGAGCCTCTTTTGCCACCACCCGATGCCATTTGTATACTTGATCAAGAGGAGGTGGAAGAGGTAGTGGGGGATGTGTTGGATCCTACTCTCTCGTGCCCGACTACGACTACTTCTAAAGTCGAGAGAGTGGAGGTTACGGTCGGGGAGACGAAGGAGTACGTCGACCCATTTTGGGATGATCACGTTTGGGTGGTCGACTACTCCCTCTTCCGACCCCCGAAGCAAGCCCGCCCTTTTGTTGTTTTGACCTTCCGGCTTGCCCGACGTGCCCGCCTTGGTGATTTTTTGTCACCCGGTGTGTCTACTCGAGAACACCAAGGCGTGGCACGATCGCCACCTCTTCTTGGATCCCGGATAGCGTCTTTTGTATAACCGTCGAGCTATAGACGTTAAAGTAGCGCTTATTGGGAGGCAACCCAATTTGTAAAAAAAAAAGAAAAAAAAAAAGAGAAAAAAAAGAAGAAATCCAAAAAAAATAGAAAATTCAAAACCCAAAAAGATTTTTACTTTTTATTCATATTTTGTTTTTGCAACCCCCCGTTTGTTCATTTCTTGTAGGTTGCTTGTCTCGACTCCCGGAGAAGACTTATGCAGACCGCGCCGACACAAGCTCGGAGATAGGGGCGTTTCCTTTTCCCTTACACTTTTTACCGCTTTATTTAGCTTAATATGCAATGAGGACATTGCTAGGTTTTAAGTGTGGGTGGTGGTTAGGGTTCGTCTTAGGATTTTTAAGTTGATGCATGCTTGCTTGTGTTAATTTGAGTAGCGTGTGTGTTATTTTTGCTTGGATCCTTGGCGAAGTGACGCGGTTTTGATGATTTGGTTAGGGAGTTTAGATTTTCGATCGGATTTAGTGTACTTAGGTAATTTGACTCGTTGGGAACTTTGTTCGGCTTTAGCTTCGTGCTATCCTTGAGCTCATATAGAACTAGTGCCTCAACTAGCCTCGTCGTCGAACACTCTCTATAGGATTTTGTTTTGTATTTTGGAGTCGTCAATTGCTCCATGTGCTCGATCGAAAATATTGTAAGTTGCTAGTAGCAACGAGTGATCGGAGCCGTTGACTTCTCTTTGTATATATCTTGTATTTAAGTACCTTATTTCCTTGGGTACCAAAAGAAAAGGAAAAAAAAAAGAAAAAGAAAAAGAAATCCGAAAAAAAAAAGAAGAGAAAGAAAAAAAAAATGATGATGAATAAAACAAGGATAAGTTATAAATCCTTGTAGTTATTAATTAATAAAACGTGCAACTCTTGCACGTTTCCTCTTTCTCTTTCTTTTTAGATTTTGTTTGTTAAAAAGAGTTGTAGACGATCGGGGCTAGTAGGGAGCCGATTAACAGTTCGACCGTGGATAGACCTTAGCCGGGGCAAGGACGGGGGGACCGACTTAGAGAGTTACTTAGTACTTTTAGGTTTCGGGAGTCAATCTAAACTTTATTTGTCAACTCATCATTGCCGTCCTTTTAGCCGAGCTAATGAGCACTATAGCATACGACGTCTCGAATTAGGTTTTGTGCATTAGTTTAGGAATATCCGGGGTAGTTTCGTAATTCTAGATTAGTATTGCTTGAGGACAAGCAATCATTCTAATTGTGGGGTGGTTGATTTGTACTTTTTTGTACACCTTTTTGTTACTTTTTTGTGTCGCATTCGCGTGTGTTTTGCTTGCATTTATGGATTTTAGGAGTCGTTTTGGCCTATTTTGTTAGTTTTAGGTTTTTATTACTTTTGTGCGGTTTTTAGTAGTTTTTCGTATATTTTTACCCTTTTTCGTAGTTTTGGTCGTAGGATGACCAAGCGGTCCCGTGCATGCTCGGAGCATCCCATTCGACTCGGATTAGAACGGGTAAAGAAAGAAAACACAGTGCGAACGAAGAGCGACGACCGGCGGACAGCAAGAGCGAAACGAGAAAACTGAGCCGGAGCAGCCGAGCCAATCGATCGACTGGTGGTCAGTCGATCGACAGGTGGGTCGACTGGAAGGGTGAAATCGACTGAAATCCAGTGAGTTCGGAGAATTTTTGAAGTCAGTCGATCGACTGACACCTAGTCGATTGACTGCTCCTCAGTCGATCGACTAAGACGCAGTCCAGCTCGGGATTTTATCACTTTTTGATGATTTTGCCCCTGTGTTTTTGTATAAATAAGCCCAACCTTCTCCAACCTTGTCTATCCCCTTCCTTGGTGGAATTTGGGGCTTGCTCCATTTCCTCCAAGCCTTTACCATTCCATGCAATTTAAACCCTAGTTCATTAAATCATTAGTTTAGTGTAGTTTAGTTTAGCTTAAGTAGTTAGTTAGTTAGTTAGGTTTAGTTGTTCTTGGCAAGTGAGGGAGAGGGTGACACCTCCTTCAATTGTTGTTCTTGTTATTTGAAGATTTGGAGCTTTGATTTGGAATGCAATTTGGTAGTAAACTTTCTCTTTCTTTGTTGTTATTATTGTTGTTGCTCTTGTTTGGTTGAAATGGTTGTGTTGGTTTTTAGATTTAGTTTGTGTTGTTGTTCATTGCTTTTAATTTCTCTTGGTAATCTTCTAGCTTGTAGCTCTTATTTTTCTTGCAAACTCCATTAATGTTCTTTTCAAGCTTTTTACTCTTTTTAGCCAAGCAAACTCTTAGTCCTTAAAAGATGTATGAAGTTTTCCTCTTTGGTAATTTGTCTTGTTTTTATTGAAAGCCTTTGACTTTTCTCAAATTCAAATGCAATTGATTTTCCCTCCATGACTTCCCCTTTAATTGTAGGCTTTTCTTGATGCAACTAGTTTAGTAATTATGGGTTTAGAGTTTAGGTTCGTTTAGAACCATTAATCGGAGCTTGTCGAGAATTAGGGTTGACGACCCCAATACTTAATCGACATTCAGGATTGACAACCCCGAATCGTGGATTGAGTGCTCGGCGAAAACCGATTAATCGTGGAGACGAACCGAACACCCTAAACCCTCATTTTCATTATTTTAATTAAAGCCTCCTTTTAAATTCAAGTTTTAGCATAAAACTCAAACCAAATCAATGACTTAATGTTTTCCTAGTGTAGATTAGTGTAATTTGATTAGCAAGAGAGTAAGTGAAAACACCGACCGCCGATTATATCTATCCTCGAGAGACACGACATGGGAAAGCTTACCGCTCTACAATCGACTCCGTACTATTGCGGAGAAGATTTCTTAGAGTGTTAAGAACTCTTCGATCAGTGCTCATCTTCAATCTCAAATAGGTCAACCACCCCCTCCGTTTCAAAATTGTCGTCCTCGACAATCCATTCCTCGAAAGGTATGATACCTAACAATTCTTTCACACATTGATCCACTAAATCGAGATAAGAAAAATTGGGTTCCACTAAATGTGAAGAAACACTTTAAATGTCTTTAAGTGAAAATGTGACTGATTCATCAAACACTGAAAGTGTCATTTTTCCTCATCCCACGTCGATCAAGGTGTGTGATGTTGCCATGAAAGGTCTACCAAGAAGAATTGTGTGCTCCTTGCTCGATTTTGCGATTTCTCCAACGTCTAATATCACAGAGTCCACGAGGACTACTAAGGTACAGACTTCCACTAAAACGTCTTCGACTACTCCTAGAGGATGTCGCACTGATCGGTAGGCTAACTTAAGTCTTAAGCTTGTTGGTTTCATCTCCCCAAGGCTGAATAGTTTGTAAAGGGCGTAGGGCATCAAGTTGATCCTTGCCCCTAAATCGAGCATTCCTCTAGCTTTTTGCCCATCCCAAGAGTTTCCGTGATGCATAAACTCCCTGGGTCGCCCACTTTCGGTGGTAGTGGTTGATGAAAAATTGCACTCACTTCTTTTGACAACACTATTCTTTCGTTTGCCTCTAGCTTCCTCTCTTTTGACACTAATTATTTGAAGAATTTCACGTATCCTGGCATTGACTTGATCACATAAAACAGTGGTAAGTTAACAATCACGTTCTTCAACATATTGTAGAACTCCATGAATTTCTTGCTCTCTTTTGCTGGCCTGAGTTGGTTTAGAAATGGTACCGAGTCTCGGATGACTCGTTGCTGTTTGAGAATGCTCAAATTCTTCTGTGTATAAGTTTCATCCGGCTGGATATCTTCTATTGTCCGATCGGATAGAATTTTCTATCCACCAGACCGATCGGAACTTTGAACCATTCGATTGGATAAAATTTTCTGTCCACCAGCCCGATCGGATTTTTTCCCTAGCCGGTCATATAAAGTTTCTTTTTCTCCAGTCCGATTGGAAGGTTTCTCCGTCCGATCGGATAAATTTTTCTACCCATCATTCCGATCAGATTTTTAGCCCATCCAGTCGGATTCCTTGGATGATTTTCCCTTCGAAATATGTTCGTCATCTTGATTCTAACCCTTCGTCACTCCAATTCTGTTATTGACTTTCTTGCCTCCTCGTAGCACATGTACGACCATTGATTGTCAGGTTGACTGGGGAGTTTCGTCGGGTCGGCTCTGAGTTTCTCCACGGACGCGGAAAGTTGCCTTATCATCATCTCCAACTTATCCATTTGTTTCTTCGTTTGATTATTCTCCTCAATGGTTTGAAGGGTTTCTTCTTGATTGCGTAGCGTTTCCATCTCTTGCCTTTGCTTCCAAAGTCGTAATTCTTCTTCGGAATCTAGGGTAAGTGGAGCTTGTTGTTGTTGTGGCGGAGCTTGTGGTTGTTGTGGTTGACCTTGCCTTTGCGGAAAACGTTGTTGATAACCACCTTGGCCCTTGTCTTGATAGGAGTTGTAATTTCTTGGTCCTCCTTGACTTTTATTTGGTGGTGGTGGTGCCAAGTATTGAGGATCCGTTTGTTTGGGCGGTGGTGTGTAATTTGGACTTCCCGGCCCGTACCTGAGGTTCGGGTAGTCTTGGATAGTCGGATGGTACGAGTTGAAGGTTTTAGTGAACTTTTGACCAAACTTGTTGTTGGATTGGAACTCTTGCACGGCATTCACCTCTTCGTCCTCGTCTTCGTCAAATGTCGCTTCACACACATTGGCTCCATGTCCAAATGCTCCACAAATTCCACACGTTTCGTGTGATGGTTGCATTGCTTCCTTCTCTTGCTTCATCATCCCTGTCAACATTGAAACTTGTTTCGTAAGCTCCTCAAAATTGCTACTCTCCCCTTTAGATATCGATACTTCGTTTACTCTAAGTTTCCTCGGTCTCGAACTTGTTTGCTTTGATTTTTCACCCAAAAGCTCGAAAAAATCCCATGCCTCCATCACGGTTAGGTCTTTGAAGTCGCCGACCTTGTTCTCAACTTGTTGCGTGAAGTTTGGCAACAATCCTTCGTGGAAATAGTTGTGACCATTTTGGGCCTATTGTTGTGGTGCGGGCATGCATGTAGGAGTCCTTTGTATCATTCCCACGCCTCGTGAAATGACTCTCCATCCATTTATTCGAAGTTGGTGATTTCCTTCTTAGTTTGGTCGTCGTTTGAGCCGAATAAAATCTGCCCACGAACTTCATAAACACCATATCCAAATTAGTTAAGGAATTGGCTTGAAATGACAATAGCCACTAGTTGGCCTTGTCCTTAGTTGATCTCATTCACGCCAAATGCTGGAATTTCGGACACCGCCGCATAAAATTCTTGAATAAAGTTGAGGGGGTCCTCGTTTGCCATACCATAGAACGTTGGTAATTGATTGACGATGTTAGACTTAAATTCAAAGTCTCGTGCCATGGGGCTCAAGACAATAGATGAATTATTTGGGCCAATGGTCGGGCATATGAGGTCTCCTTGTCGGCGTTCGTTTGGATATCGTTGCTCTCGGCCTCCACGAAAGTTTCTTCCTCCAACATTGTATTGCTCATCTTCATATTGATGGTCGTACTCGTCATTTTGCCAAACACGGTACATTTGTTCGTTCCTCCCGTTTCTTGGATGATTTGGTCCTCGTGCTCGGTTCTCAAATTCAAAAGGATTTTGTTGGTTGTTTCGGGGGTGGGGCCCTCCATTTCCAACATAGTTGTCTTTGAATCTCTGATTTTCCCATGCGTTGAAAGCTCGGGCTTCCTCTCGATTTCGGAAATGTTTTGGCGTTCGATCGACTAGTTGTTCCGTCCACATAACTCGGCGGTCATCATGGGGTTGTGGTACCCTATTGTGCGCTGGTGGATAAACATATTCAAGGACTTCACGTCCTCTCGATTTTTTGTCACGATCATGCTCTTGATTTTCAATTTAAGCAAACGCTCATGCATCTTCATTTTGGACTTCATTTTGTTGATCTTGATTTGCATGTCATCTTCGGGTGGCATGCCATATGGTTGATCGTGAGGAGGGTTGCGGTTTTCTTGCCCTCTCCCTCGACCATTTATTCTTCCCTCTCTCCCTCTGATTCCTCGATCGCCATTATGTGGATTGTTCGACATGATGGCTTAAGTTGCTTCGGATTGATTCCCGTCGGGGGAAGGTAAAAGTCTCCTTGGTCTTCCTACTCGTGCGATGTTGTCTATGAGTGGTGTAAGTTCACTTCTTAGGCCTCTACGACCTTGCATACACAACAAACAAATTCAACGTATCGAGTGATAAACCAAAAACTAACACAAACGTAACAAACATAAATTTAACACAAATAAACATCGTTGACACCTTTGCCACTCCCCAACAACGACGCCAAATTTTGAGTTGAGGCTTTTGTGTTCTCCTATCAAAATTAAAAATCTAAGTTAAGCATATGCGCGTCTACGTTTGAAAGGTTTAAGCTCGCCCGCAAATGAACGGGGTCACTTGTAGACCGGCAAGTTAACTCGAGTCGATCTCTCGAGAACTTGAAATACGGAGTCAACGATGTTTATTAAAACACAATTTCTAATACTAAACACACGATCAAAGGAGTTTTTGTTTCAAAAATCTCCAAAGTACTTAATTTTAAAAACTCGATAACCTATATTACTTCGAAGACGTCAACCTCTTCGCAAGAATAGTCTAACCAATCAACAAACTCACCAATTATACTACTAGTTCTAAAGACTGTTCTACCAAATCTAAATCAAACATTTAATCGAACAGTTGATATGCATTCACGAAACATAATCCAAATGTAATTTTAAACAAAACAAACCCAACCAATTATTCAAATCTGAATAACACGAATCACTAAATTAACATAAAAAAATCATCACCAAATTGTTCACATAAACGTAATCATAAACAATTCACAATATCTATCCGAACACAATATCCAAAGACCACTAACTAACATGAATTATGAAACTAATTAACGAGATAAAGTTTAGATATTACTAAATCGTGAGAAAACTCAATCATGATACTACGGTGAATCTTGCCAAATCCTTGCTAATTAGGGAAATGAAATGAACGTCGTTGAATCTGGGAAACTTGTCACGAAACTCCATCTTCAACGATTATCCGAACTAATCGAACTTCTAAATATTATTGTCGTAAGGGCTATAGGTCAAAGGTTGAGAAAGTTGTCAATTCTCTCTTCCAATGTATATGATCCAGTCTTATGGGTGAAAGGATGGGTCTTCTCTGAAGATTTCTGAGTTTTAAAGGCTCAAGAACCGTTTCAAAACTGAAGAATCCCGAAAACCTGCATTTGTAACGTTCGAATCCGATCGGATTGGTCATTGGTCCGATCAGATGAAAATCTCTGTCCTCTTGACCGGTTGGACGTAGTTCTTATCCGATCGGTGCGTGTCTTGAATGTCAATCCGATCGGTTATTGGTCTTATCCGGTCGGATAATTGTTCTTTTGGCTACTTCGAGCGCTGATTCTTTGTCTCCATCTCTTGGGTTTGGTCAAGTGATTCTGCTGAAAGAGAAAAGTAAGTAAAATGGCTCAAAATGGCCAATTATTGATTAAAAAGTCGAAAAGCTAAGCAAAAAGGCTAAATAATGAAAGATCATGCAAAATAACTTATTCTTGACCTAAGAAGATGGTAAAAAGACTAAAACGTGACTCAAAATATGTACAAAAGTGTAACAAATATGTACGAATCAAATGTCATGTTAGGGCGACAATCGTTGAGTCAATTTCAAGCTGTGATCTCTGTTTACCATATGAAATTGAAGTTCCCTGCCCAGGACGGAGTAGGGGAGGTCCATGGTGATCAGTACACGGCAAGATACATGTGCGTAGATAGCGTTTGACGCAATGAAGAAGAGGGGAGATGTAAAAGGGCAAGGATAGAGGACACCAGACCTGACCCAGCTCAGAGAGAGGAAAACTTGATGACAATTGAGGTAGTCCCAGGAGACGATAGTTGAGTCCTGCACGTAGGGATGACCCTCAGCCCTGAAGTGTTGGTGGATTTGGTAGCTCTGCTTAGAAACAGCATGGATATTTTTGCCTGGTCTCTCCAGGATTTAGTCGGGATAGATCCAGCAATAGTTGAGCACCACCTTAACATTAGACCGACAATAAAACCGGTAAAGCAAAGAAAGTGCAACTTTAGACCGGAAAAGGAAGCCATTATTGAGGCTGAGGTGGATAAATTGCTAAAGGGTGGGCATATCTTGGAAATACAGTTCCCAGAATGGCTCTCTGATGCAGTCTTAGTACCAAAAATGGACGAGGATTGTAGGATGTGTATTGACTTCTGTGATCTTAACAAAGCTTGCCCTAAAGATCAATATCCGCTGCCGAGGATAGACCAACTAGTCGATTCTACATCGGGTTGTGAGTTGCTAAGTATGATGGACGCCTCGCAAGGATATCATTAGATCAGGCTAACCAAAGAAGATCAGAAGCGAGTTAGTTTCATAACTTCGAAGGGAGCATATTGCTACGTGGTCATGCCGTTCGGACTTAAGAATGCGGGTGCCACATATCGGCGACTAGTGAACAAAATGTTCAAAAATCAGCTCGGGCGCAATATGGAGGTCTATGTGGACGATATGTTGGTTAAGAGTGTGAAAGCAGCCTCACACGTGGATGACCTAAAGGAAACTTTCAATACTTTGAGGTAGTATAAAATGAAGCTCAACCCCAAAAAGTGCATGTTTGGTGTAAGAGCTGGAAAGTTCCTGGGATATATGGTCACGGAAAAAGGGATAGAGGCGAATCCAGAGAAGGTTAAATATATCATGGATATGCAGCCCCCAAAAAGTTTTAAGGAAATGCAATGCTTGGCTGGGCGGATAGCGGCCCTGAGCAGGTTCGTTTCACGCTCAGCTGAGAAGAGCTTGCCATTTTTTCAAGACTTACAAAAAAGAGACTCGTTCCAATGGGATGAAAAATGTCAGGATGCATTTCAGAAGCTAAAAGAGTACCTGGTCGGAATGTCATTGCATACTAAACCAGTCCAGGGAGAGCCCCTAGTCTTGTATCTATCCGTAGGAAAGCAAGCTGACAGCACGATCTTGATCAGGGAAGAAGTCAGGTTACAAAAACCAGTATACTACTGGAGTAAAATCTTGCATGATGCTGAGCTTCGATACATAGAGATAGAACAAGCTATGTTAGCTCTGGTCGGGACGGCTTGTAAACTCCATCCCTATTTCCTCTCTCATAATATAGTGGTCAGAACTAACTTACCTCTAAGAGCAGTTATGGATAAGCCGGAGGCTTCGGGGTGCTAGGTGAAGTGGATAATCGAGCTAAGTGAGTTCGATATTAGCTTTGAGGCACGAAGAGCGATTAAGGCCCAGGCATTAGTTGACTTCATGTAGGAGATGACCATCGCCTAAAGGGACAAAAGAATGGACGATCTACACCGATGGCTCTATAAGCAACCTCAGTTGTAGTGCTGGGATAGTGTTGATAGACCCGGAAGGGGTCACTACAGAGTACGCAGTGCGCATGAACTACCCCCTATCCAATAACGTGACAAAATATGAGGCCTTGCTAAGGGGAGTCCAGATGGCAAAGGAGCTAGGGGCAGGCCAAGTGCGTGCGCGAGTAGACTCACAGCTTATATGCAAACAAATAAATGGAGAGTTTGAAACAAGAGAGGACTTGGCTCAGTTTCACGAAGTGACCAATGGCATGAACTCTTTAACAATCGATCAAATCCTTAGAGACGAAAATGGCCGAGCATATTACTTGGCTAAGGTAGCCAGCTCAGCAACAGACTATCAGGAAAGAGTAATCACTCTCCTAATGGTATATCGGGAGTTTGGAGAGGAAGAGGTGCATGCGTTAGAAGAGGAGACGGATTGGCGCTACCCAATCAGGTTATATCTGGAGAAAAGAGAGCTGCCAGATAGTAAAAGAGAAGCAACGAAGATAAGGGTCAGATCCTCACGCTTCTGCCTAATCAAAGGAGAGTTGTATAGGAGGGGATTTAGACAACCTCTTCTGAGATGTCTGAGCCTGAAGGAAGGCGCTCATATCCTTAAAGAAATTCACGAAGGCTGATGTGGTAATCATATGGGTGGGCGCCAGGACCTTATCAAGCAAAGTCATAAGAGCTGGCTATTCTTTGCCATTATTGCGAAAAGAAGCGGAAGACTTTGTTAGGAAATGTGAGAAATGTCAGAAGATCTCTCCTTTGGTTCACCAGCCGGCGGAAGAGCTCATGACAATGAGCTCTCCCTACCCCTTTGCGAAATGGGGGATAGATCTGGTCAGACCTTTCCCTACAGCTCCAGCTCAGAAGAAGTTTTTGATTGTCGCCATTGATTATTTCAGCAAATGGGTAGAGGCCGAAGCTTTGGCAAAAGTTACGGAAGATGCGATGATAGGTTTTATATGGAAACACATAGTGTGTCAATTTGGCATTCTCAGGATCCTGGTCTCAGATAATGGCACGCATTTTACGGGAGCTAAGATCAGAGCCTGGTTCACTAAGAGGAAGATAGACCAACACTTCACATCTGTCTATCATCCTCAGGCAAATGGTCAAGTCGAGGTGACCAATCGCATCTTGGTGCAAGGGATCAAGGCACGCCTTGAGAGATCATGCGGCAAATGGGTAGAGGAGCTCAGTTCAATCATCTGGGCCTATCGCACTAATCCCAAGGAAAGTACTGGAGAAACCCCATTTAGCTTGGTATATGGCATGGACGTTGTTATCCCCGCTGAAATAGGTCTAAAAACTCAACGGGTCCAAAGCTTCGATACGGACCAAAATGAATTATTAATACAAGATGCGTTGGATTTGGTTGAAGAGAAAAGAGAGCGTGCCGCTGTTAGGATGGGAAACATGAGAGGACGAGTTTGAGCGGCATACAACAAAATAGTAATAAAGAGATGTTTTCAAGAGGGAGATCTGGTACTGCGCAGAGCTGACCTAGAAGAAGCCAAGGGAAAACTAGATGCCACTTGGCAAGGACAATTTAAAATCAAAAGAGTTCTAGCAGGCGGAGCTTATGAGTTAGAACAAATGGATGGAATCAGAGTACCCCGAGCGTGGAATGTATCAAATTTACGAAAATATTATGTGTAAGATTATTTTATGAAACTTATTTTGACGTTTTGAGTTTATCCATATCTTATTGCGAACTGACCTGATGGTCAATGAAATTTATAAGCCAGAATTGGCTAAAGGCGGATGCCCCAATTTTCATGAACTAATGGTCAATGAAATTTTAAATCTAGGATTGGCTAAGGGCGGATGCCCCATTTTCCTGACCTGATTGTTAGTAAAGCCAGGATTGGCTAAGGACTGATGCCCCATCTTCCTGACCTGATTGTCAGTAAAGCCAGGATTGACTAAGGTCGGATGCCCCATTTCCCTGACATGATTGTCAGTAAAGCCAGGACTGGCTAAGGGCGGATGCCACAATTTTCCTGACCTGATGTTCAATGGAATTTTAAAGCCAGAATTGGCTAAGGGCGGGGGCCCCATTTTCCTGACCTGATTGTCAGTAAAGCCAGGATTGGCTAAAGGCAAATGCCCAATCTTCCTGACCTGATTGTCAGTAAAGCCAAGATTGGCTAAAGGCGGATGCCCCATTTCCCTAACCTGATTATCAGTAAAGCCAAGACTCTGGCTAAGGGCGGATGCCCCAATTTTCCTGATCTGATGGTTAATGAAATTTTAAAGTCAAGATTGGCTAAGGGCGGATGCCCCATTTTCCTGACCTAATTGTCAGTAAAGCCAGGATTAGCTAAGGTCGGATGCCCAATCTTCCTGACCTGATTGTCAGTAAAGCCATTATTGGCTAAGGGCGGATGCCCCATTTTCCTGACCTGGTTGTAAGTATAGCCAAGACTCGCTAAGGGCGGATGCCCCAATTTTTCTGACCTGACTGTCAGTGAAATTTATAAGCCAGGATTGGCTAAGGGCGGATGTCCCAATTTTCTTGACTCGACTGTCAGTGAAATTTATAAGCCAGTGTTGGCTAAAGGCGGATGCCCCATTTTTTTTGACCTGATTATTAGTAAAGTAAGGACTGGATAAGGGCGGATGCCCCAATTTTGCTGACTTGACTGTCCGAGAAATTTATAAGCTAGGATTGGCTAAGGGTGGACGCTCCATTATTTTTGACTTGATTGTTAATAAAGCCAGGATTGGCTAAGGCTACCTTGAGGAGCCGGATCTAAATATTGGTGAAGATTCTGCCGGAAAAGATCATTCATCACAATGAATAAAGATCATTCACTACAACTTAACTTCAAGATTACATGGGGAAAGCAGAAAATGGAAAATACCCACGCCATTCTTACAAGCAAAACTTGGCAAGTTTGATTAAAATGTAAGAAGCAAAAAAGGAATGATGCAGAAAAAGTCTGGAAAATACATTAAAGATGGTAATTAAAATCAACCACGGGAAGAAGCCCTCTTGTCAGAAGTCAGAATCCGGCAAATACACCACAGCTCGCGCTCGGTTTCATGGAGGCACTGACGATACCTATCCGCCCACCCAAAAACAGCATGAGCCTCGCTAGCAGCGCTGGTCAGCCGACATACCAATTCGAGTAAATCAGCCTTCTCCTCCTCTAATTGGCGGTTGAGCTGGCACGTTTGTAATAGCGTTTCTTCTGCCTTTTCCTATCCAGAAGCCTGCATACTTGAGAAAAGTTTTCACGAAGAGTAGAAAGTTTATCGGAAAGTTTAAAGTTCTCGGCGAAAAGAAAGAGGTTATTCCTCTTGAAAGTATCAATTTCTTCAAGCAAAGAGGAAGAGGAAGAAGCCATAATGAAATGCATAAGAGGAAAAGCACATATATAAAGAAAAACAAAGCATGTGATCGAGAGAAAAGTAGTACTAGGGCTTCCTTAAATCAAGGAAACCCTAAAAGTTATTAAATGAAAGATTATTCGAGTACAGACAGGAGTGTGCAAATAAAGATCAGCCACACAAGAAAAACAAACAGTTCTAGCCATGGGCAGAGCAGGAAACACAATACAAGCTAGCCTATGCCTAATTCTCTGCATCCAACTCTTCAACAAGCTGGTCCATAGCATCTTCCGCTGATAGGTCCCCAGGGGATGCCCCTCCAGGCAGCTAACCCATACAAGCGAAGGTTGGGGAGGGAGTAGATGCAGGAAGAGCAATAGTTATAGACTGGTCTGGTTGAAGCAGCTCTGGAGCGGGAGGAGCGGGAGGAGCATGGAAAGTTATGAGGACGTGCTCAGGAAACTCATGAGCCTCGAGCCTATGCAGGTGATCCTGCTCTGGCACATAGGAGAATGAGGTAGGCTCAGGTGGTTTCTTGAGCGGCTCTGCTCGGTTAAAAGGAAGAGCAGGCTGATCCTTAACCCATTTAGCCTTGGCGTCCAGACCGAAGTGATAGTACACCTCAGCCTCATGGTTGAGCAGTTGATAGAGCTCTTCAGATCCGAGAAAGGCTTGGCGAGTAACCTCCCTTGATAACTGGGTCAACCTCACCTCAGCCCCTCCTCGAAGTTAAGGAACTTCGTTTTTCCCTCTTCGCGCGCTTGAGCTAGGGCCTCATCCGCCAGACTCCGGGCCTCAGCTAAGGCCTCATCGCGCACCTCCGCTCTGGCCACTTCCAGAACTTTCTCCTCAGCTTTCTTCACTTCTGCCAGCTCTGACTTGAGTTTTTTCAACTCGGCCCCCCTTTCCTTGCACAAATTATACAACCTTCTCTCCTTCTCCTGCAGCTTCTTATGCTCTTTTGCCAGATCTGCAATCATCATGGAGCCCCTCACCCTGACCACTAGAATGAACCTCTTGGCCGCCCCCTAGAGAAGGAGAAGAAGAAAAAGTTAAAAGAGTATGAAAAAAGAAGAGGAGAAAAAGAGAAGACGAGGGAAGAAAAGTCACCCTGGCTTCATCCTGACATAGAGACTTGATAAGTTCAGGATCAGACCACTTCTCCAAAGTGCCTCGGTCAGCGTTAGGGCATTGTCCCTAAATGAACTGAACTGCTAGTGCCCCGGAGCAGATCAGGATGGATGTGTTGGTGAACCAGGTGGCATTGGGGTTGGCTACATTGACCCTAGAAACGGATGCTCCATCCTTGCCAGTACGGGCCCTTTTAACGGGTGGGCAAGTCCTCTCCTCTCCAGAATCGGCGGGGACGATCACCTCCACCTATAGATGGGGAAGGTCCTTGGAGGTGCCTGATCCTCCCGTTTCCGCCGAAGGAAGCCTTGCCTCTGGATGTCACTGTTCCGGGGCTGCCGCTGCGTCCCTCTGACGTGCGGCGATTATCCTTTGCATCATATTTGCTACAAAAAAAAAAAGAGATAAAAATCAATCAAATCATCGTGAGACGCAAGTTAACCGAATAAACAGATGAGAGATGACAAGGCAGGGAAAAGTTCTTTTACCAATCTCACGGGTTAAAGGACTCGTCTCCTCTCGGTCGTTGAAAAAATCTAGAACAGAAGGAAGAAGAAGTTAGGAGAGATAGAGAACGTTGTTCTCAATTAAAGTCAAAATTACTTTTTGTATCCGAGGAGATATGTCCCCTACGGATAGATGTGGCAGGGCAGGCAACTGCTCAATGAACTGGGGAGGGAAGCCCCAGTCCCTGAGCAGTGCACAAAGAAAAATTTCTTCCACCAAGCTTTGTTGGAGGAAGGGATGCCGGTAAGAAAATGAACGCCAACTCTGGCGCACAAATAGAAGTAACCAGGGGAAGAGCCCTTGGCTTGGCCTGGAAGAGCTGGTAAAAATTTTGGGATGTAGGATCGAGACCCGCGTATCGCATGGCAAGGTTATAGCATATAATGATCCTAAAAGAGTTGGGAACCAGCTGGTGCACCGGGATATTATACAGCCGGGATATTTCTAGTATTAAAAGGTTTACCGGAAGGCACAACCCCACCTGAAATTGGTCAACGAAGAACGTCAAGTGGTTGGCCGGTGCTTGATACGCCATCATGCCACCGCGAGGGTTGACAAAAGAGAATTCCACAGTCACATGATACTTATACCTTAACTCCTCTACGATTCTATCGTTAAGAATGGAATAGATATAAGGCCGGCCGGGTATATATGGAGGATATTCGAAGCCCTCACTTGGAGCTCCAATGAGTCACTACAGGCGCAAAGTAGTTGTAAAAGGACAACAAACAACATTTAGGGCAAAATATGGAGAATTTGCACAGAATAAATATAAAATCGAGACAAGTAAAGGTTGGAACAAATAACCCCCTTTTCTCAAAGAAAGCTCGCTGTAAGTCTCTGAGCAGCACGACGTCGTCAGCGAACTTCAATTAGACATAAGAATGACGAGGCAACACCGATGATAAGAATAGGTAGGCGACAATTTCCGGCACAGATCTTCGTTCGTTTTTCCTAAGCTCGCAACAGATTCGGTAGCCACGAATGATCTCTTCAAGACAGCTCAGCCCTACAGCCGCTGGTGGCTTCACTAGAAAAAGACCACTGATCATCGTGGCCATTGTCAGCCCTGTTATGATCGCTCTATCGTCTGGTACCCGCAGTTTCACGAAGCGAAAGCGTCGTTCTAGTTTTTCGAACTTTGGATAAGGCCCGGACAACAACCTGGTGTCCATAAACCTACTCCAAATCTTCAGCCTGCCCCCTCTAAATGCAGCAGCCCGCTGTCTGACCCGGCCCAATAATCTGCAGCAGTCCTCATGGCCCGTTCTTAGCCCGTACACAACCTGCACCTCAGCCCAGCAACCCCCTTCAACAAGTTTTCTGCAATTCAATTAAGACACAATATTATTAATTGCGCTAATTATATAATTGATGAGAAAAACAGAAAATGGAATTAGAAACCCCCTTTGCAAAATGGGATGCCTCCGTCGCTGTCGATCGGAGTTTCAGGCCAGAATTGAACGTTGAAACTCCAAGGGAAATAGGGTATCCTGATTCCTTTCAAAGCAACAAACCATCGGCGACTCGAAGAAACCGATGGGATAGAAAACCCAGCCCGGACCGACGCTGCTTGATGGCCGAGAACTTTTGGCTGACTGGATTCGATTCACAGTCCACGCCTTTCTCACAAAATGGGATTGCTCTAAGGTGAGATCAAACTCGCGGGCCACAGAGACAGAATTTAGCAGCAACAGAGACAAAGACCAAGAAAAGAGAGAAAGCGGCAGTACGTTTAGAGCGTAAAGATGCTCTCTATTTAACTTAGAGCCCAGTGTAGGGTTCGGGCTTGCCCAACAAACAAGAAGGAAATGGACTAGAAGACACGGTTAAGGAAAAAAGCAAGGCTGGGAATTGACCTCCAAGTGGGATGGTTTTTGGGCTGGGCTTCTTTATTTGTGGGCCCGACAGAGTATTATTAGGTTGCCCTTTATTTGGTGTCATTTCGGCCTACTCCAACAATCTCCATCTCAGCCCAAATCTTGCGTATTGACAACGATTTGCTGCTAGGAATCAAAAGGATTTTCATCATTGCCGACCCGGTACCTGCACAAACAAAAAATCTCAACGGGAAAATTAGCACAGATACCAAGAAAAAAAATAAAATAAATTGCGTATTTAATGAATACGCCTTACATCCCACTTACCATCATGGCCTAATCGGTCGTGTCGAAGTTCAAAATGTTCAAACACGTTCGTAATTTTCTCGCAGTCAAACACTTAGTATTCATATCAGTCGGGTTGTACTCAGATGAAATTTTCTCAAGATCGATAATGTGATCAGCAACAATATCACGTATGAAATGAAGACGCACATCTAAATGCTTAGTACGATCATGAGAAACAGGATTTTTGCAAATTTGAATCGCAGCTTGATAGTCAGGAAATAACACAACATTACCGTCTAAAACCCCCATTTAAGACAAGAGACCCTATAACCAAATAGCTTTTTTAAAAGACTCAATTATAACAACATATTCAGCTTCAGTCTTAGATAAAGTAATAATACGTTGCAACTGAGACTTCCAACTAATACAAGAGCCATACAAACTATAAACATATGAAGTTGTGGATTTCCGACTATCTCTATCATTAGCATAATTGGAATCAATATATCCTTTTAGTAAAACACCGTTCGCCGATTTGCAAAATCTCAAACCATAACTCACAGAGAATTTCAAATAACGCAATAACCATTTCAAAGCCTCCTAATGGAGTCTACCAGGATTTAGACATGTATCTACTCAAACAACTAACACCATAACCAATGTCAGGCCTAGTACTAACCACGAGATACATCACAGAACCAATAGCATTTGAATATGGCACGTTTTTCATAGCATCGATTTCAGTCTTAGGGGACTGAGACTTACTTAACACAATATTCAGAGTAAGCGGAACCTCGGATCTGCATTCGTCATGGAAAACTTACTCAAAATCTTTACAACATAGGAAATTTGATATAAGAAAATCGAGCAAATTTTCCTATCTCTAACAATGTTCATGCCTAAAACAAGCTTAGCATCACCCAAAATTTTCATATCAAACATATCACGTAGACACTTTAGAATATGCTCAACAGACTTGATGCAAGGACTCACAAGTAACATGTCATCAACATAAATGAGCAAGAAAATAGGAACATTGGCAGATTCTTTAAAGTACAATCAATGATCATATGAGCTACGTTTAAACTTTAAAGAAAGCATACAAGCGTCAAACTTTTTGCCCCACTGACTAGGAGATTGCTTCAAACCATACAACGATTTTTTAAGCAAGCAAACAAAACCAGGGTTTGATTTATCAATAAAACCTTCCGATTGCCTCATAAGAATTTTCTCATCCAATTCACCATGCAAAAGAGCAATTTTAACATCCATTTGTTTCAACTCCCAATCAAAATGAGCAACTAATGCAAGCATAATACGCACAGTGGTGAATTTAACAATCAGATCAAAACTTTCTGTATAATCTACCCTCTCTTTTTTAGTAAACCCCTTAGCAACAAGTCTAGCCTTAAATCTAACTCCTTCATTTTCATGTTTGACCTTGTACAACCACTTACACACAACGACATGACAATCATTAGGTTTAGGCACAAGAGTCCACGTTTGGTTAAAATGCAAACAGTTCATTTCATCATTCATAGCAATTAACCATGCACGAGAATTCACAGATTTCAAGGCTTCATGATACATTTTCGGTTCACTACTATCAATCGATTCAAACACACTGATTCGTACGTATTTGTCATGTATTTGTATATATTTAGAGTCATGTTTGAGTCTTTTTGTTGTCTTTTTCGGGTTAAGAATAAGCTACTTTGCACAATTTTACATTCTACACCTTTTTACTTAACTTTCCAATTTCTCAATCATTAATTGGTCCTTTTGAGTAAGTTTCTTTATTTTCTCATGCAGTTAGGGCCCTCAACAAGTATGGGATTTCAAGAGGATTAAGCTAGTAAGCCGTTACGAGAATCAAGAGACAAAGATGAGAAAGACAACACCGAGAAGTAGCCACAAGGACACTCATCCGGCCTGATGGATCTGACATCCAGCCGGATCAAACCTACTGGACTAATAACCGGTTGGATGGATATGACATTCGACCGGATTGGCTGAAGAGGACCCACATCCGGCCGGATGCAAGCGTTATAAAAGCAGATTTTCAAAAGATTTTCAGTTACGCAGGCATTGAAGGGGGCTTTTTACTACAAAAAGGGAAGAGGCATCTGACTTGGGCATCATCCTTTGGATCCAAGAGAGAGATCAATCATTTTTCATATCATCTACCATTAGGAAAGATTCTTGATGCACTAGAGCCCTCACGGAAACTCGATCGATTTCGTTAGTTGACCATTCTCATTTTAATAAATGTAGTAATACGGAGTTCATGACAAGCTTCGGGGTTCATTGCATAGAGTATCTTCTCTCCGAAATTGCTAGAGATAATATAGCTTTTACTTTTCGTGTGGATCAATCTTTAGTTCGGTTTCAATAATCTCTAAACTTTCTTCTATTTCGTAGTTGTGAATCTTTCGCTTGTTTATTTCTTGTGTTGATATCTGGTTCTGGATATTAAGTATTTGTTTTGGAACCTTGTGAATGAATTAGTTTAAATGCATGCTTTATGTTGGTTAATTAGTTTGATATTATTCTTGCTTTCATTTGGTTTTAGATTGGTAATCAATCTTAAATAGAATTATATTTCGTTAATGTCATTCATATGTTCGATTAAATGCATGTGTGAAAGTTAGTAGTTTAATCTTCCTATTAAGTTTCAAATAGCTTGTTAAATTAGTTTATAAATTTGTTGCTTAGTTCTTGAAAAGAGATTGACACTCTCGGTGCAAGATAAGTTTTAAAATCTAGTTTGTTAAAACAATATAGCCAAAAAACCCTTTCGATCGTGTGTTTAGAATTAGAGATTGTGATTTTCTTTATAATAAACCTCGCCAATTCCGAATTTCCACTCCTCGAGAGAATTTGCTCGGTTTAACTTGTCAATCTACTGTGACCCCATTCTCTTACGGGCGAACTTGTTTTCAAAACTTAGACGTGCATTGTTTAACTTGTTTTTATTTTGAAAGAAGCAATTTGTTCGACTCAAAATTAGGCGGGCCCGAGCCCCAGTATTGTATCGCTTTCTATCCTAACTCTCGTTTTTCATTTTGTGTTTGGATTTTATTTGATTTTTTTCTGCTATGAGTTGTGTACATGAGTGTCTGTTATAACTATTCGACTAACTATTTGCATGATTATTGATTCTTTCATTTGTTCGTGGACGAACAAACCAATAAAGCGTGGGGTGGTTGGTTTGCACATATTTGTCATGATTTTTGTATATATTTGGTTAGTGTTTTAGTTAGATTTGTTGTTAGTTTTAGTATAAGTTCAATAGATTGAGCATATTTTCGTATTTATGTATCTCCGGCTTATTTTTACCATGTTCTATGTTTATTTCAGGGGTTTTAAAGTGTTTTGGTCTTAAGATGGACGAGTGTGGGGCTGCGAGTGGAGTTTCAAAGAAATTGGGCCCTGATTTGATGTATTACCTCTAACACTGGGCATGTTGTCCACACTGGGTTACCCAGTGTCAGCACATCCGGTCGGATTGCCTGACAGAAGACTCCATCAGTGTCAGCACATCCGGTCGAAATTTGAATAGATCTTCAGTTACGCAAGGGGATTTTGAAATTACAAAAGGCCAAGAAACTCGGCAACACAAAGGGGGGATTCAGGCTGGAATTATCGACCGTCTGATTCGTGACAAACTAGGACGAGAACCCACTTCTCGAACCTTGGGGATGACAACCCAAGAGCGTTCTTGAATCATTTTTCATTTCATCATTACTTTTCCAATTCAAATTCCACTTTTCAATCTTAGATAGATATTAGATCGTTGCTCGTTGGACGTAGACTAGTTTTGATTCGTGCATTTTCTATTTTGAACATTGAAAATTTCTATTTCCACTAAGTAAGCTTTCAATTTCCCTTGTTTTACTATTCCAAATTTATGTTTCATTCGATTATGTGTTTCTAGTTGAATTGTGATGCTCTTACGTTGGTAGTTAAGTTTTACGATGAATTATTGCACTTATTGATGATAGTTGGTTAGATTAATGGGTCTATTGTCTAGAATCGTTTAGAACCATCGATTGGGATTGTCGGGCTTTTAATCTATACGTTGGGATTGACAACCCCAACTCGTAGACTAAGTATTCGATGAAATGTCAATTGATCGTGGAGACGATTCTTAGGCCCTAGACCCCCGTTTTATTAATCTTTTAAAAGTAGTTGATTTTATTGCTCGTAGTTTAAATTACCACCTTAGTTATTACAAATGATCAAAAAAAAACCCTTTTGTCCGTGTGTTTAGCGTAACATTTTTGTTATTTTATAATTCGTAAAACTAAACGCAAAAACTACTTCTGATTAGCTTTCCTCAAGAGATTCGACTCGAGTTAACTTTCCAGTCTACAGTGACCCTGTTCTCTTGCGAGCGAACTTGCTTTTCAAGACGTAGACACGCATTGTTCAACTTATTTTAATTTTGAAAGAAGCAATTTGTTCGACTCACACACTAAAAGCATACAATGTGAGATGATAATCACGTAAAAGCACAGATTTGGAATGAGTTCTTTTCTCCCTTTCTCTAGCAAGTTGATAATCATCTAACACATGCGTATCATGAATATTCTCAACATTTCTAGCATGCACATCAGAGGTTTGAACATTTTCGGCAGGTAAATCATTAGAAACATCATCAATAATATCAACAAGCATATTTTCGGTTTCAACAGGTATATCATTCGAATCATCAAACTTATTAACATGCATAGGCTCCACCTCACTGATTTGTACATATTTGTATGTGATTTTTGTGTGTTTTTGCATTGTATGTTGTGTGCTTTTATGTGTTTTAAATTTATCTTTTTATCTTTTTTCTTCCTTTTTTATGTTTTTCGTTTCTTATGGTGTTTAATGTGTTTTTACTTTATTTTGTATGAAATAATCTAATTTTGTTTAATGTTAATATCTCAGCTCAAAACGAGGAAAACGGGACGAGCGACGAGCCGAAGTCATGCAGGTGCGTCGACTGACGCACCATCGACGCACTGTCGACGCTACGCCCACGTCGACTGACGCACCGTCGACGCAAATGCTCTGAAGCGTCGATCCTAGGCCCGTCAGTCGACGCACTGCCTGGTCGATGCGTGCAGCCTGGCTCGCGTCGACTGAAGCACCGTCGACGCAAACGTTCTGAAGCGTCGATCTTAACCCCGTCAGTCGACGCACTGCCTGGTCGACGTGTGCAGCCTGGCTCACGTCGACTGACGCACCGTCGACGCTCCGGCAGTTTGAGTGATTATTTTCAAAATTCTATATAAAGCCGATGGTTTCTTCATTTTTCAAGGGCTGGGACGAGGGGGAAAGGTCCAGAACGATACAGAGCACCCTCGGTTCATGCCACCCTTCCATTCAAGCAAGATTAGCATTTAATAATTCGTAGTTCGTCATTTCCATGCCGTCCGATGTTCAAGGTCGTTTCTCGTCGCTGAAGATCGTTGGATTGCTGATGCTTTCTATAGATCATAGGTTTTTCTGCACCTTTTATTTGCTTTGTGTATTTGGCTTCAATGACCTTTGCTTTGATGTTATTATGCACTTTAAGTTTTGTTAATTTAGTCATTTTCCTTTTATCGTTTTTCATAGTTGTTAATTTATTTTTATTGCTTTAGTAGTTAGTTGTTAGTTCTCGTAAATTAGATGAATGATTATGTTAATTTAGTTTTGTATTTCTTTTATTATCGATTGTGATCATGCTTGCGTTGAATTTATGATTTGATTACGATCATGCTTGTTAGCTAGATTTATTGTTCTAGTGTGCTTTGGGTAGTTTAAAACCATCGGGATTGACAATCCCGATCGTGGAGGCGATTTCGGACGCACTAGAACCCTCGCTTTTATTAATCATTTTAAAAGACTTTTAATTTTATTGCTCGTAGATGTTAGAAAAACCCCATACTTTATTTGATCGCGTGTTTAATTTAGTCTAGTTTAGTTTTTAATTTCCGTTTCTAAGTACGTAAAATCGAACACCGGAATAGTTTCCGATTAGTCTTCCTTGTGATTCGACTCGAGTCAACTTATCGCCTACAATAGCTCCGTTCTCTTGCGGACGAGCTTTTAATTATTTTAAACGCGAAAAAGTTCGATTCACTCACTTGGAGTCGGGTCAAGTTCATTAACAGTAGGCACAGAAGCAGGTAAACATGGAAACTCAAACTCCTTAAAAATCACATCGCGACTAATAATCACTCTAAAATCTGGTTCACTCCTAAAACCACAACCTATAACCCTTAACACCCTCCGGATAGCCCAAGAAAACACATTTTACAGAACGAGGTTCAAGCTTATCAAGTTTTTGATGAACAAACGCAGCACAACCAAAAATACGCAAGTTTGAATAATCAATCTCTTTTCCACCAAACTACCTCAGGACATTGACCATTCAAAGGCACGGAGGGGGACCTATTAACCAAATATGCAGCCGTTAATAAGGTCTTGCCCCAAAAAAAATCGAAAGACCTGAAGTGAACAACATACATCTAACTCTTTCAAGTAGTGTATGGTTTATTTGTTCGGCAACCCCATTTTGATGCGGGGTATACGGAACTGTCCGATGCCTTTGAATGCCGGACTCGACACAAAATTGATCAAAAACATTATTACAAAATTCAAGTCCGTTATTAGTCCTAAGAAATTTGATTCGTTTTCCAGTTTGATTTTCAATCATCGTTTTCCAAGTTTTAAACTTTTCGAAAACATCAGACTCATTTTTCAAAAGAAACACAAAGACTTTTCTTGAAAAATTATCAATCACAGACATAAAATATCTAATACCACCTTGTGTGATATCTTTAGCCAGACCCCACACATCAGCATGCACATACTCAAGAATATCACGACATGCAGAAATTTTCGGGGAAGGGGAAACAGGGAATTGAACACGTTGTTATTTGCCATAAACACAAGTATCAAAGAAATACATACAAGAAACTTTATCCTTACCAAAACAACCTTGTTTATGCAAAATTTACCTTACTACTCATGTGTCCAAGACGTTTATGCCACAAATCAGTATGATCAACATGCACAGAGTTCGCAGAATTTGGCATAGATTTACAGTCAACAATGAAAACTTACAAGTTTCGCCACTTTTCAGCTTTGAAAACAACAAGAGAACCCTTCATGATTTTCATAACACTCTTACCCCACCTACTAATTCAAACTTTTGTGCACCCCTTTTTAAGATATTTTAATTTAAAACATGCAAGCTTGCTTGCAAGAGTACGAGGGCGCTTGTAGGGTGGAAGGTTGACTCGGGTCGATCTCTCGAGGACAACTGTTCGATCTCTTAGACGTTTTTCTCATTCACAATTAAACATATAATTCATACAAATTGGGGGGTTTTGAAGTTCTGATTTAATTATAAACTAAGGATTAAAGCAATGTTAAATTTAAACTAATTAACCTTAACTAAACTATCAACTAGAATTTAAAAGCAATAATTAAACTAAATCAAATAGCATAAGTAGCAACAACGTATCTATAAAGCATAAGTAAAATTGAATAACCTAGAGCAATTACTATCATGAATCTTAAAAACGGAGTTGAATAATATGAAACTAATTACATAATAACTTGAATTCAACTATCCAAAATCCAAGCATAAAATAACACAATTTAAAAACTGAAAGATTAAGAACTAAATTATCCAAAATATTCCAAGTATCAAACATAAAGTAAATCAAGAACAATTTTATCTAATCCTAGAATTAACTAAGAAATTAACTAAGGAAGAAATAAAGAGTTTAGAAAACTTATTGAAACTAGTAAGAGTGATGAAAATCTCCAACTACTCTGAAGAAAAACGTTGATCTTGGACGAAAATTGAATCACGAACGTAAAATCGAAGCCTTGGACTCGTCGTTCTTTGATCCTTGATCTAGGACTTGAAATCTTGTTATGAGATGTGGAAATATGTTTATTCTAAGCCTAAATACCCTAGGATGGCGTGTGTCCTCTGAAAAACCAAATTATGAAGGGAATTTATAGATATAGCATGTCTTGGCGAACAAGAAAACCTAAAAACACGTCACAGCAGCGGGCGTCGACTTCGCGTCGACCGACGCGGACAGGGGCTCGGCATCGACGCTTCCAGTGCACTCGCGTCGACTGGGCAGAGGCGTCGACTGACGCGGTCATGGATCGACGCATTATAGAGTTACGTCGGCTTAGCATCGACATAGTGTCGACCGTCGTGGGCAGAATCGCGTCGACCGACGCTACTCGCTGAACGTCTCATTTCTCGACCTTTCTGCTACTCTTTCACTGGAAAGCTCATTCTTGACTCTTGAACATCGAACTTTATCTATTTACGCGCTGAACTCTTTCGGTTACTTAGATGTAAGGTGAAAATAATGAATAATCACTTATTCTCATCAATCACGATCAAAATACGGTAAAATAACCTGGAAGTATAAAAATATGGAATTAAGCTTAAACTATCCAACTTATACCAAAAAAAATAAGAAAAACTAACTAAAATACTAATAAAAATAAGGACAAATATGTACTAATCAACTACCCCACGCTTAATTGGTTTGTTCGTCCTCGAACAGACGATAAATTCAAAGTATAACAAGAAAGAAAATTAGCTCAAGCAATGAGTCGTGTCGTGCTACATACATAATTTTGAAAAATATAGATACAAGTCACGCAACGTCAAACACTCCACCCTTATTACATTGTCGCTTCATAAACAAAATCATGCATCCTCTCAAAAGGGTAATATATGGGTGTTCGCTCAAAAGCACTCAAGCATTGCTGTGTAGGACGTGTATACACTCAAATCATACAAATACAAGTACAATAAACAAGAACGGAAAATCAATCTCTTTTCAATCGCAAATTAAGTGTGTTATCAACAAAGAATCGGAAAAGGTCTTTTCGGGTTGTAGTGTAAGGCTCTTTGGACGGGTATGGAATATATAAGTCGTGTGGCTAACTCATGATCTAACATGATCAATAACTCACCCAACTTAATCTAATTACGAAGCAAAATGCTTCACCTCATTCAAAAATAAAGATACCTCACTAAACACTCATAACGTAGCCTTTAAACTTAGGCTATTTCTCAACTCGATACTCTAAAACCGACTTTTGCTAGAACCACTTAAACACAATTGAAGCTTATAACATGCTTCTTCTCGTACTACACAACTCTTTTACCTTTAAAAAATTAGGCTTCCTAAAAATAAACAATAAGCTCAAGCCTTAATTAGTGCGTAGGCAATGACTAAACACGAAATAACTAGACTCACCATCCTTCTTTTTCTTCTTTTTTTTTTAATTTTCCCCTTATTATAAATTTTTATGGGGTATTTTATTATTATTATTTTTTTTGATGGTGGTCCTTAATTACAAAAATTCATAAACCCCTCATAAAATTTCCAAAACTCTAATAACCAATAAAAAAAATTGACAAACTCCTACCCCACGCTTTTAATGGATTTGTAGGGGTTGACTCAATAAAATCACTCAGGGCTATAGGCATGGATAATTTGGCTATGATTGGCTCATTCGGAATTTATAGTGGCTAAAATTATGTGGATATGGTCGGAATAGGATTTTTTCTGTGCCTTAATGTCATTTTCAAAGTCAACTACACACAGCGGTTTCAAAGAGATATCAAGACTGAAACTTATTCAAGCACATGCAATGATGATAATCACTCAGGCTACTCACAGGATTTTTGCATGAAAAAGTTTTTCAAAAATATATCAAGACTGAAACTTATTCAAGCACATGCAATGATGATAATCACTCAGGCTACTCACTGGCTTTTTGCATGGAAAGGTTTTGGATTGACGCTGCTTTTAAGGTTTTGCAAAATTAATTGCGTCCAAGTACCATTTTACAATATATAGAAATAATTTTTGAAAAATTTATGCAATTATACACGCTCAAAAGACAAAAGCCTCTAATCATACTTAGTTAACTTCGACAGGCAAGCCGTACAAATACAATCTAGCACAGAAATATCAATTAATCACATTTAAGTATTTAATTATTACAGGCCAAATATTAAAAATTACACAATTTGCTCGGCACTTTTTGCTCGGCGTCGATCGACGGAGACTGGCCGACGACGTTGTCCAGCTCGACAGCATACTTCTCGGCACATTCTGCTCGGCATTGGTGCTTGGGGTCGGTCGACGAAGACTGGCCGACGGCGCTGTCCAGCTCGGTAGCTTCCTGCTCGGCACTTTCTGCTCGGCGTCCGTCGACGTAGACTGGCCGACGGTGCTGTCCAACTCAATAGTTTCCTGCTCGGCACTTTCTGCTCGGCGTCGGTCGATGGAGACTGGCCGACGGCGCTGTCCAGCTCGATAGCTTCTTACTCGACGGATGATCAAGAGCTGACCGTGTCATGCATGTGGCATCGGGGTGTGTCCTGGTCCACTGAAACCATCCTGGTCGGCAGCTCCTGAGGTCCGCAATTCAGCTCGACAGATTAATAACTGTGCGCGCCATGCACGTGGCGTTGGAGCGTGTACTGGGTGTATTATCCAGGTCGGCTTTTTCTAGATTAATCCGACCTTATTTGGTATTTTTCAATTTTTTTCTTTTGGTCTTTGGGACGACATCAACCATCAACGGAGGGAATTGAAGTTTTGTGGTTAGATTACTTTGACGACCTTAATTTTGGAGCCAAGTTAATCATTCCTTCACATAATTTACCATAGTAATCAATTTGCAACGAGGAATTTTAATTTACAATTAAAAAGAACATGACTAAGACTTATATTTGAGTTTAAATAGTAAGGTTGTGGTATTTTTGTGATAGAAAATTGTGCCTTCAAGATAATTGACCTAGATGGTGACTCGTCTATAATCCCATAAGAAAAAAAAAGGGAAAAAGGTATAAGACTGCCACTGTGCTATATATAGCCTTGTGACCATGACAATCACAGTAGCATCTCCTAACACTATTGTGCTGCGCTTTCGTGCATTTAAATATTGAACATAATAAGACAAAAATATTGAAGAGATGCAAAAGAAATGGGAAAAGGTAACCAAAGGCTGTAGCACCTACAACTGTGGGCACAACAATGTTCATATTTTGTTTCATTCACATTGCCAAAATAAAGTAATTTCTCAATCATTGAAAGGCTTTATTTTTTTATTCGAATAAATAATAAACAAGTGATTTTTTTTGTCAACCTTTTAGTTGATGGGTGGCCATGATACCCTGCCTGTTAGAATTTGAGGTTTTGTTAGGTCTTAAAACTTTCAGTGTTATTATGTAAAATAATCAGAAAGGTTATTATTTGAAAATATATAATGAATTGTGAGATATTGTTTCTGAGTTATTATTTTTCAGTGTTAATAGTAGTTAGATCATAACTTTTTTTACAAAAATATCTTGGGAATAAAATTATCCGGAGAAAAATAGAAAAATAGAAAAATAGAATTGATAAGGGATAACAACGCAAAATATTAAATAGGGTCGCAAATAGATCCACATGTTCTTGTTATTTCATCGGTTGAAGAAAGTTGTGGTTTTCATTTTGCCTCTAAATATCTAAATTACAAGCTGCCTCTATTTTTCTCATCACACTTTAAGATTTTAAAACAATATATATATTTCATCATCATCATTTTTAATTTTCTGTTTAAAAAAGGATTATTTTTTAATTATTATTCTCAGCCCTTTCTCAATATTCCAATTGTTCCAAACTTTATCTGGTATATGTTCCCATTTCCCAATATAACCCCAATTCTCACACAATTGTTTCAGTTTCACCAGAATTTGGTTTGTTTGTTTTATCCTTGTTGAAATCGAGGATAATCTCCTGTATCTGTACATATATTATTCGCTCAAGATTTCATATTTGACATCCTGTTCAAAGACTCGGTTGCTGTGTGCTGGCAATCTGCTCATGAAATTGAAATTAGGTTTTCGAATCTGAAAAGCAACGAAAAAGTCAAAGGCTTTTTGAGGGCTTGATTTTTTCCTTTATTCCTTGGGAATGCTATATCTGAAGCAACCTGTGGGGGAGGTGATGAGTTTAGAAGATGGGTGCGTGATTATAAATAACTTTGGATCACAATTGAATGCTGGTGTGATTTGATTCCCGAGCCGAGGCTCGGGGATCACGAAGGCAAAATCAGAAAATCAATGGCGGATATGTTGGAAAATGTACAGCCCCAACAGCAGGGAGTACTACCTGGTTCTCCACTTTCTCCGCCTCAGGAGGTGTTTATGCAGAAATTCAGACTCTACGAGACTCGATCGGTATATGTTGATCATTGTTAGCATATTTCCAATTCTGCAATCTTATTTTTATTTTATTTCTAATAATAATTTAGAAATGCTAAATGGAAATGTTGTATATTAACGTATGTTGATCATTGTAAATTAATGTTTGTTTGTAGATTAACTAAATGCACGCCACAGTGAATAAATAATGACGTTTAATATTTTTGTCTTTCTCGTGATCCTTCAGCTAGAGCTTTGTTCAGTAAATAACACAGAGGATTGAATTATATCTTCCACGCGCCATGCTTTTAAAAGCGATATAGCGTTTGTCCTATACGAAACTATATTATTGACGATATATAACCGTGTCTAATTTGTGATCCCATCAATCGTATATGGATGGAGATTTTATTGAATTTATTGTTTTTTGTACACGTTGCTAGAATTTCCACGTGAACATACTGATTACATTTCGATTTATTATTGAACATACCTTATTTAATTTACCGGCAAGTGTTTTGGTTGATTTGATTGTTTTTAATTTTGGGTGCAGAAATTTTATATGGTAGGAAGGGACAAAAGTAGAACATTCTGGAAAATTTTGAAAATTGACAGATCCGAACTGTTGGAGCTTAACATTCATGAAGATCCTACCACATATACTGAAAGGGAGTGCTCGGATCTATTGAGAAGGATACACGAAGGAAATAAAGCTACAGGAGGACTTAAATTCGTCACCACATGTTACGGTATTGTTGGTATGTAGACGATCATTGAGTGTTGATTCTCCATAACAAAGAAATTATGGTATTTCCATTCCTCAATTTTATTTTATTTTCAGGATTCATTAAATTCCTAGGCCCTTATTACATGCTACTCATTACACAAAGGAGGCAGATTGGTGAAATATGTGGTCACATTATTTATTCAGTCTCGAAGAGTGAGATATTTCCCCTGACACATTCCGCTGTTAGATCCAGCATGGTTGACTATAGGAGCGAGAACAGGTTAATGTTGTGAATTTTTTTTAATTATTTTATTTTTTAAATGTCATAATAAATGTCTAACTATGGGGTTCTATTTATTTGTGAAAAAAAAAAGAAGCACATTTAAAGAATAAATGTTTATGCATTTTGGTTAAGTCTTACTAATTTATTGTTGGTTGCACAGATACAAGAAGCTATTGCTCATGGTGGATCTTACTAAGGACTTCTACTTTAGTTACTCCTACAATGTTATGAGGAGTCTCCAGAAGAACATGTGTGATAAGAAACCAGGGCTACTCTTATATGAAACTATGTTTGTGTGGAATGAGTTTCTTACTCGTGGTATACGTAATATTCTTCAGAATACCCTATGGACTGTTGCATTGGTCTATGGTTTTTTTACGCAGGTGAGGTTATGTCTTCCTTAATGGTCGATTGTATTGACATTTAATCTTTACTTAGTTTTCTGCTGTAGTTATTTCGTATTTCATTAATAACTTCAACTTATGAAGCCTTCTCAGTTACTCCTTTTTGGGATGTCCCAAATATACAGTACAGTTTCTATGTTTGGTAATATTTTTACTTGCATTTACTAATATGCCCCTATACTATCTTGAAAATCAGATTTTTGTGGAATATAGTAAACAATAAATACCTAGATTTTAGAAAAAGGAGAAGAAACATTAAATTTTTGCGGAATATATCAAAACCCTCTTCCTTATCTATCTATTTTTTATTTTTTTTTATTTTTTTTTTGTGTATATATAGTTTTTTAAATTAATTGAAGTGGTGAGTTAATTATAGGGAGAATAATTTCCATGTTGTGGTAAATTTATTTAGGTTTAAAATTTTTTGGCATTTAATTACCCTATGCCCACTAAATAAGAGTATTATGGGAAGTTTGTAGGTGTAACTTACTTCTCCAATACTTTTCTTAAACTGTCTGAAAAGTCAAACTCGACTATACATTTCGGATGGATAGAGTATGATTAGTCAAAGTTATACTACCTGTTTTAATGCTTTCTAGCCAGCTGGATGGTATCTCCAAGCTTTAAGAAGTAGATAGGATATTTATTTATTGCTTTATGCTTGATGTAATCCAGGCTACACTTTCTATATCTGGACGGGATCTCCGTCTGACTCTAATTGCAAGGCGTTCGCGGCATTATGCTGGTACCAGGTTAGAACACAATAATGCATATGAATCATTTTCAATCATTATTTTACTACTTTATATCACACCAACTGTCATCATTTCCTTTTCATCTCACAAGCAACCATACTCCTAAAATTCATTATTACTTTTTAAAAATGATTTTTCCACACTTTTCTCTCTAAAATGAAAGTGAACGAAAGGAATGCTCGCTCAACTTCTTTGTTTTTGTAGTTTCTTTTTCTTTTTTGTTTTTTGATGATCTACTCCATATCTGGTTGGTATAGCTAATTGCTAATCTTCATATTCTGTACATTTAGATATCTTAAACGAGGTGTCAATGAGAAGGGCAGAGTGGCAAATGATGTGGAGACAGAGCAGATTGTAGTTGAGGATGTTACTGAAGGAGTGCCAATGCAAATCAGTTCAGTGGTCCAAAACCGGGGCTCGATCCCACTTTTTTGGTCACAAGAAACTTCTCGCCTGAATCTGAAGCCTGATATTATATGTATGTTTAATGTAATCATATAATATTTTCATTTCCTTTTCCTGAGCGATTGCCTATGATTTATTTGGGGTTTCTTTAAGTTTTTATTTTCTTGAAAATATTTCAAAACATGTACTTTTAACTCATCTTCACTTTTCTCTCTCCTACCAATCACTTCAATTTTTTTTTTAAATAAATTATGCAATCAACAATCATTATTACACATTTATCCATAAATTTACTATTCTCCCACTCACATATCTCTAATTACCAACCATTAGTTACTCTTTTTATATTAAATTTTAATCGTTACATTTCCATCTCACATCCATTCACACTCCCAAAGTCATCCTTCTTCTTTCACAAAATAAGTAACTAACCACTATTTTCTCTCATTTCCAAAATGAAATGATATCCAATCACACCATTGATAACTCATCGGATTGTGAGTCCCTTATATTTGTTTTTTCAGTGTCGAAGAGGGACCAAACGTATGAGGCTACTAGGCTTCATTTTGAGCATCTTGTCAAGAGATACGGGAATCCTATCATTATCTTGAATTTGATTAAGGTACCAGGAAATTAAATCAGTTGAATGTTCTTTGCTATCCTAAAATAACTCGCTAAAGAAACAATCAAATGAATCACATTGTTGAAATTTTTTATATACAGACAAATGAAAAGAAGCCTCGAGAATCGATTCTTCGTGCAGAGTTTGCTAATGCCATTGAAGTAATTAATAAAGATCTGCCTGAGGAGAACCGGCTCAAATTTCTTCACTGGGATTTGAATAAACATTCTCGGAGGTATCAAAATCTTCGTTCTTTGTAGTAATGCAGCTTTTGCATGGAGGGATCTAACTTATATCTCCTTTTTACCTTAATTTCCATCAGCAAAGCTACAAACGTCTTGCTACTTTTGGGAAAAGTGGCTGCATATGCTTTGACGTTGACTGGTTTCTTCTACTGTCAAGTAACACCTGCGTTGCTATCAGAGGGGCATCTTAAATTGCCTAGTTTTGAGTAGGTCCCTTCACTCCACTTTGATCATGCTGAAACTATTTTTTCCCTTTATTTCCCTTTTTCTTTTTTTAGTGTATTTATTCTTACCAAATTGGAGCATAAATTATGGCAAATTACGTCTTTTTTGGCTGTTTGATTTTGCTTTCAGAAGAGAGAAATGAAAAACTAATATGTAGAAGTTTCGAACATATTAGGTAATGGTGTTGTATAAATTTTATGTACTGATTTCTTTTAATTAATTTGTATTATCAATTGATTAATTGAATTGCTAGGAAGAAATCTATTAATTAATTAAAGTTAAATCATTTCCTATATTGAACTCAGTATTTTTATTGTTGAAATTTGTGTTGGTTTATTAATTTTTGATTTTTTAAGTTTTTCTTTCTGAAAAAGTTGAGGCTTACGCCTCGCCTCATTCAAGCAAAGCCCTTCGAATACGATTCGCGAATTTTAAAACACTGGTTAGGTAATTGTGTTACTATAAATGAGTATAGCATGCTGAATGGAATTCATAAATGTTATCTGACTCAGGAATGTTGCTACTCCTGCTACGTCCGCCTTAACATATTCCGACACAGACATTGCGAAGCATAACTATGACGAGATCGAGGATTCTGATGAATCTGACAGAAAATCTAGTGGAGGAAATAACACCAATCCTTCTGTGAAACCACCGACTGTCCAAAGGGGAGTGCTCCGGACAAACTGCATAGATTGTTTGGACCGCACTAATGTGGCGCAATATGCTTATGGCTGGGCTGCTTTAGGGCATCAGCTGCGTGCCTTGGGAGTGACGACCTCGACAAAGATAGACCTTGATGACCCTCTGTCTGAAGAATTAATGGGGTTTTATGAGAGAATGGGCGACACTCTTGCACATCAATACGGTGGATCGGCTGCTCACAACAAGGTAAGCTAATTAAGTATATGCAAGCTTTTCTATATTATGGCTTATGGTTTAGTTGGAAGTGATGTGATGCAGTATTAGAAGCCATTTTCTGGAAAACATTTTTCAGGTAAAACACTTTTGATGCATCTGTTTGACATTATGAAAACTTTATTTTTGTTTGAAATTATTAAAACATTATTTTCATCAGATTTTCTCTGAGAGAAGAGGTCAATGGAAGGCTGCAATACAGTCCCAGGAATTTTTTCGAACTCTACAAAGATATTACAGCAATGCTTATGTGGATGCAGAGAAACAAAGTGCAATTAATATGTAAGTTGGGGATTTTATAAATTTGGGTGTGCTTTCTGACATTCCGTTTATAGATAGATATAAAAGAGTAATGCTACTTGAACAACAATTGGACAAAAAGTCAGACAACTCTTTGCAAATGTTATGTTATTTGTGTAATTATATGGTGTTATTTGTTTTTGATATGTGAATTGTGTTATTTGTTAATTGATTTTTTTTATATTCTTATTTTAAAAAATAACATATAAATATGTTCTACTCAAATAAATTTAAATTAAAAATCTTAATTTGACACTATTCAATTAATAAATAATATCACTGCAATAAAAAAAGAAAAAAAACACACATAGGAAACGGATTTATATTCCTTTCCAGTTTGTTATTTGAATTAGCCGCGTTTTGGCGTACTTTCAAGTCAGGTTGTATTGACATTATTTAAAAGATTGTTTGTATTTGAACAGATTTTTGGGGCATTTTCAGCCTCAGCCGGGTGAACCTAATGTGTGGGAGCTCGATTCTGATCAGATTAATTTCCGAAGGAATGGGCACTCAAATATGGATGAAAATGGAAGGTATATATATTCATCAATAGTGATTGTTAACATCTGCAGCAATGTTGCATGCCTCTAATTGATCGAATTGGTGATAATCTATCGAGGAGTCATAGATCACATAATATGGGATTTATAGGGTTGTAGTGAAATGCAATGAACAATGGTCTTTATAGGGTTGTAGTGGATCTTGGGTAAAGGTGGGATGAAATGGACATTTAGGCTAATAAATTTGAAGGAAATAATATAAACCTCTTCATATTACCTTATTTCCTTCGCAGCAAGCACCATAAACTCTAAAGCAAATTGCTGGTAGTGAGGGAGGTTTCATAGTTTAAGTGGTGAGAATGAGGGTCAGGATAATTTGGCAAGCCAAATTGGACGAAAAGGGTGAGTTAGATGAGTCCTATGAAAAAAAAGACTAGAATGTATCTTGATTTAGTTTCCAATACCAATAGTATAGTTAATTGTTTGTACATGTGATATTTGATATGTTTTTATTAGATCATTATTTTTGAAAAAAATTTCCAAATATCGCAAAGCACTTGCTTGTACTTTCACATGTCTCTTCCATTATAATAAATTTATCATATAGTGGAGTTTATATGACAAATAATGGTGATAGGTATTCAATCCCGAGAGAAGACAAACTCTCTAGGGATGTCTTCTTCTCCATGACTTCTAACTCTCTAATCAGATGACCAAGCCCGTGTTTCACGATACTAGTAATTGTTTCCATCTTCTCAAAACTATCATCTCATTGGGCACATCAAAGAGCTTCAAATCACTCTTTGATGTGCATAATGAGGAGCGTAGTTATGAGGAAATTGAGAAAATCACTAGTATTAGCAAACACGGGGTTGGTCATCTAATTAAAGAGTTAGAAATCATGGATAGAAAGACAGTCGTTTGAGAGTTTGTCTTCTCTCTATAAAGTCCGTCCATTATATTATTATGACGTCTGGAAGAGACATGTGACGGTATTAGCTAGTGCTTTGCGATGTTTTGAAAAAAAAAATGTAATACAGATCTAATAAAAACATACCAAAATGTCGATAGAAGTGTACAAAAAATTTACTATACTATTGAAAAATTAAATCAAGATACTTCATAGGACTCATCTAATCACCCCTTTCACTAGGCAAATCAAAATTCCTAATCTGATTTTCGAAATTAGCCAACCCTCGTACACATCCTAATCAATTAGGCTATGAAACCTCCCTTCCATTACCAACAATTTGTGTGTAGAGTTTACTGTGAAGGAAATGAGTTAATCTGAGAAATCTTATGTAATTCCTTCAAAATTAATTAGCCTAAATGTCCATATTATCCCACATTTACCCAAGACCCATTACAACCCTTTCTTTCATTTCATATAATTGTTGGCGGCTGATATGATATATTAGCAAGCCTATGGTAAGTTTTTTTTTCTTTCCCTTGTGACATTTCATGAAGGATATACTCGGGAAGATTCAGTGCTCCCATTATTACATAAATATAGTTAAGCAATTTCACATATCAAGTTTCTCCTAGTCTTTTTTGGTTTTGGTTCCTTGGATCTTCTGATAGGGAAGTTAAGTTTACCTGTTGTAATTGGATTACACTGTGATTTTTCGATGCTAGAAAAATGCATAATATTCATGTAAAATATGATTCATTAATGTTTGAACCACATGAGGGTTTTCACTTTTCTCAAAATTAAAAAATGAAAAGAGGTTGATTGACATTTGCTCACTTGTTTATTGATCATTGGAGGTGTACTTTGCTTAATTTTCTTACTATAACGATGATATTTTATAATATTACGTATTGTGTTGCCTAAAACTACATTGAACTCCTGTTTTGCACGTTCAGGTCATTGGTAAAAAGATCGTGGTCAGAGGGTCACATTCTTCGCGAAAGTTGCTCACCCACATCTGACTTAAACTTCAGTAAAGGGTTTCCTGGTGCTAACTTTTCCAGTGAATCTGAAAGAGGAACAAAAACGCATTCCGAGTCAACACCAGACATGTCAACTTCTGAAGGAGAGTTATCATATATAAGGTCCTTTACTTTTTTAACTAGTGGATGCAATAATTTTTCCATGTGGCCAATGCGCTTTTGATAATCGGAGTACCAAAGGACTTCATTTTACTCGTCACTTGTTTCGTAGAGAAATTGAGCTTTTTTCATTCAACTTATTTTAAAGGAATAATTATATCGTGAACATGGTTTTTTAATCTTGAAGAGAGACTTAGTTCCTTTTCTGCCTTCTCTTAACTATAGGTGATCTTCAGATGTTTTATTTACTTATTTGGGCCTTCTGAAGGATTCAGTGCATGAATTTATGATTAGAATCAATAAATATCCTTTACTTACCTTTTGAGCTTTCCTTTCATCAGATATACTCCTCCTCTGCCTAATAGAGAGCTTTTTGCGGATATGCAAAGAGATAGATACATTGAACGCGAAAATGAGAACACTATTGATTGCTCAAACTTTGTTGACTTGGATTGGCTCTCATCCTGTGGAAATTCATTTGAGGAAGAGTTGTTTGAAAGGTAGTTCTTTACTACCTTATGGTGAGATTATTATGTTTAGGTGGTGATTGCTTATATTTTGAGGATTAGAATTTTTTTCCCTAGGTTTTTTCCTCCAAAATGAGAATTTTTTTTTCATAAAATCCTTATTACACTATTTTCCACTTTCACTTTTTTTCTTCTCCCATCAATTACTAACTAGTTCTTAAAATAAAAATCAGCAAATTACTAATCATTAATACTTATTTTCCCATAAATATAACTATTCGCTCACTCGCAAAATTCAAAATCATCAAATCACTAACCATTAATACACGTTTTCCCATAAATATAACTATTCACTCACTTTTATAATTCAAACTAACCAATCATATACAATCATCATTTTACTATTTTTATATCTAATCAACTTCAATCATGACATCTCCATCTCATATCCATTTACCCTCAAAACTCTCCATGATTCTTTTAATTTTTTTAAATCACTAATCTCTAACCAAAACAAAATTTCCAAAATAAAACATATTCTATCACCACCTTAAGAATTTCTGGAATATGGTGCACTGAAATGATGAAAGCTGAATCTGCTCTTGTTTTATGATCAGATCAATGTTGACAGCCTCTCCAAATGCTACTATGTTGTCAGAAAATGTTCTGATTGGCGAAAGAACGCCATCCACAAGTGAATGTGAATCGAGCACAAGGGTTAGTATCTTTTCTCTTTCTTCTAGCATCCAATAAATAAATAATAAATATTAAGTGCATCCGAAAGCAAGAAGAATAAATAATGTGAAAAACAAATATTTGTTAAGAAGCCACACCTGTTACTCAGTGGTAGGGTTTTGCTCACACATTCCCTCGTGAATAAAGTTAGGACTAATTACAAAAATTACCCCCATAGTGTTTTATTACATAAAAACCCAGAGAATTTGTAAATTACCCCCCAAAAAAAACTTGAGGTTTGATTTTGTATGACACTTTATCTCATTTATAAACAAAAACATTTTAAACACTCCCCTTAGATTTGTAAAAATATTACAATCATCCCATTAAATTCAACACAGAATCGAATCTCAAGTTTTTTTTTTTCTAACATATCTGGGTTTTCGTGTAATTACCCAAATCTTAGGGGTAGTTTTTGTGATTATTCAACATTATTCTAATGTCTGTTCAAGCTTATCTATTCATGACCGATAGAGAAGTTAGATGTTTTGAACCGCCTAATATGAATAAACACGCCAAGCGTCGACTTTAAGTATACTCATGTTGAATAAATACATGTTGATGATACTGTTCAAATTTTGTAGGGAAGGGAGCAAATTGGATCCGACTTGTATGACAGTGGAGCCCATAACTCTGACGTTTTCGAGGAATTCTCAGATAGTTTTGTGCATTGGGTGACAAATGGGGAAACACTGTGTCATTGTGGAGTTAAGTTGTGTCGATCTTAGGAATAATAATAATAATAATAGAAAGGCTGCAGATCGTCTTGTGGGGTAATAACGTTCGTGGAGGGCCGACTTGAGAAAGATGTGGAAAATCAGGTTGATGAGAAGCGGAAATAAGTAAACGCGGCATATTCTTTGATTCGATATTCTCCGGGGTGGGCCATCGCGATTGTTTTACTCAATTATTTTTTTTGGTTCTTTTTGTTTTAATTTTTTGTTTCCCCCAATGAATGAATTATTGTGGATCCTATACTGTAAATATGAAAAGAACTTGCAAGGGTGCACACTTAGTAATAGGCCATCAATTCTTTACACATTTATCTGTTGTTCAACTGTTAGGACCCTTTGCTAGTTAATCGGCTTGTGGTCAACATCTCTTTTTCTTTTTTATATATTAGTTGGCTACTTATTAAAAATACTTCATTAAGATTAAAGATTAAAGATTTGGAAATAATATATTTTTACCTTCAAAAAATAAATAATTCGTTGAGTTTTGCCAAAACTGTGATGATGATTGATGGACCAGTATTTGGTCAACCATCATTCACGGTGTTTCATTGAGGGTCGTCTTCGTATTACACTTTTACTCCAACTGATAAATTTGTTTGGCTTAAATATTTCACAATTGTCTTTTTCAAGTTTTTAAATTACTGCTAAATGACCCAACAGTTGTCTAATAATTTACGATTCCATTTCTTAACTTTTTATATTTCTGTTTCATGGTTATTCAAAGAGTAAATTATAGTACTAATTAATTTGTTAATACAATGAATCTATATATTTAATAGAAGAATGATCAATCCATATCAATTTAAGTAATAAAATTTAATTTGTTGTGCTTGAAAAATTGTGATAACTAATGCATTCTACTTAAAATTGCATTTCACCAATGAAAAATTGCAAAAGACCCCAATCACAATAACATAGAGGTGATAATATGTACACGAATTTACCCAATAACTTACGAGATAGATAGATATATATATATATATATAAAAGCAATTTAACCATAAATATTTCACTGAAATCTTTCAATTTCAAGGGACATTTGATGATTTGGACCGATAACATTCATCCTCTTTTGTATCCACCGAATAAAAATTTCATCAATACTATCATGTTCAACTCTACCCTCAACAATACCTTGAACACATGTTTTAGCATTTAAAACACTTTCTTCCCCTCCTTTTGTATCCCTTTCATGCTCAACAATATCTCCAAGGTCTACTACTGGTTCTTGAATGTTAAGTACCGTTGTAGCAATAAAATCAAGTTTGTCTTTTACTTTTTCCTCCATCGACGTTAAGTATTTATTGGGCAGCTCTGGCACATAACGATCAAGGGTAGCATGAAGAGACATCTATTTATAAAACATGAATTATATTAATAACAAACATTTATACAACGAATCATTATTGAGTAAAGAAACTCACTTTATTTTCTCTAAAAAATGTGCTAACTTTTTTTCTATTCAAGACACTGGTCCCTAATTTAACAACGCAACATTCTTTGAAAATTATGAGCTCCTTGTACGATCTTGGCAAATGCTTTTCCTAAGGAAGGTATGGCCTCATAAGCCCGTATCTATCATTAAAAATATAAAATTTACACTTGTATAGTATATAAAATATATTTAAGAAACTTCACAAGTGTTATATAAAAGTCTTGCAAAATAAGAGGCCATCCATTTGGAGTATAACCTCGTTATATATCAAATGTCTTAATATTACTATCGTTGATTAATGACAGAGCCTTTCGAGAAACATTAGCCTTCTTTTCATATCCACACAAAACTCCACTAATGATTAACAGTGCTAGTTTGTAGTTGTCTTTGTTTGTGGTGGCCGTCTGACTAAAGAAATCTATGATGTCTCTCATTTTTGGGTGACATTGGCGAAATTGACGAAGAGAAAAGCTATTATCTCTGAGAGCTGCTTCACACTTATGGGAGATTCTATGGTGTCGTGACTATACTATTTTTCACTTAATTATAACCATTAGATCATGTTAGGAGATAACTAGTGGGTAGATCAATGGATATAAATGCAGGGGTGGGGGCATTGTGCCTTTACGGCACCGTAGTTATTTCCCATACTTTTGTCCTTTTGGTTTTTCCCCACGTCGTAAATCAGACACAACTGCAAACTCTATCATACTAGACCTAGTATACAACTAATTGAATTTAAACCGAAATTCATTTTTTTTGTCATACTTTATAATGTGGTATACAAGTTCCAAGAAAATGAACCTTGAAAACTTTACACCTTTGAACTTCAGACCTCCCGTGGGTTAGAATAAATACCCAAAACATGAATTTTCCAATTTAAGACGTTGGGGTGCATCCAATGTATTCATTTTTTCATATTGGGTCATGGATTTTCCATAGCATTGATAATTCCTAGGTATAACAATATGTATACATCTTCTCACCTAAGAAGAAAACGTTACAAATATATCAGTTTGTTAAGAGCTTATTAAAAACATAAAAGGTCTATTCACTAGAAGAGAGAAGGTAAGCATAAATGGTGAAAACTGAAATCGCTATTCAATTAAAAAGAGGAAAAAATTAAAGCATAAATCCCAAAGCAAATAGATACATATCTATATATTCAAGTAAGAATTTTTATCCTATAACTATCATTCGCATATGGTGACTTAAAAGCATTTTATATATATATATATATATATATATATATATATATATAGGATTGGAATTATGTGGGAACCAATCCCCTGTGTGGGAACTAGGAACCCACATGATCCACAAGATCAAACTTTTTGTATGGCCAAGATCATCCCATTAATTATATAATTAATATATTTATATTAATTGAAAAGGTCTTATACGTCATTACTCTCAATATCCCAAACTTAACAAATAAATCAGTCGTTTTTTCCTAAAGAATTAAGATATTAATCACGTGCATGCCAAATAGGATTAAAACAAAAAATGGAAACAAAAACCAATGACATATTAAGAGATTTAAAAAATACAGTCCATCCGCAGAAAACATGTCTTCTTCGTATAAAAAAAATCTCCATGCTTTTCAGTCCAGGCACTCGATGCAATCTAGACGCTCAGGGAAGACGGAACGAATTAAAAAAAAATTGGGTTTTACCTACATAGGCTGAAGAGAATGATAAGTAGATTAAGAATTCGCCTTGCTGTTCTGATATACAAATACATTTCTACTCTTGTGCTTTGTTTTTATATATACTAGTCCCTTATCTTTTCCAACAGTCAAGTCACCTTTGGTAGTAAAATCTTGAAGTAACCTTTATTTTAATTCAAATTATCCCGCTTCTTTACATTTTCTATCGAGCAAGTGAGGGATTATATTGTCTGTTTAATGAGCTCTTCATTGTTATGTATCCTTAGTCCAAGGCTGTAATATTGGTAGTGGGCCGTATGTTTCCTCGACYCYCTCCTTAGTTGAAACTTGTTAATGGTCTTGTAAAAAATAATAGGAAAAGAAAATAGGAAATAAACTGAACACAATCCTCATCTGCTCTATTCATGTTGTAAAGTTCTCGWATTCCAGYTTCTGATGGTTGAAGTTGTTGTTTTTGCTTGTAGTGACTGTGTTTTCCATGCATTAGCATTTAGGCATCTGCATTATTTTTGCTAATATTTTTGTTCAATGGTGTTAATATTTGTTAAGCATGCAAGCTTTTAAAAAATATATTGGAGTTCAATGGTGCTTGATATATAAAATCAAATTATGCGATATGTGACTATACTTATCTTTTACTTGTTTATTGATATTTAATTTTATTATAATGCTAATAATATGTGAATTTGAGTGAGCTTATATTTACATATCATAAGTTGGTCTCAAATCTGATGATATCATTCTTATAAATAGGTGATGTTTTGTATTCTGTAAGTTGCTATCTTATTATTCTTGAATAAATTAATTATTATTTTAATAATCACAAGAGCTTTTAAGTGATGCTTTGTATTCCATATAAGAATGATGATGACGTCAGGTGAAGTTGCTAAGTACAAGAGCTCTATGGATGCATTTACCCAAATCCTTAAGAATGAGGGAGCCAAATCACTGTTCAAGGGTGCTGGTGCTAACATCCTTCGTGCAGTTGCCAGTGCTGGTGTCTTGCTGGTTACGACAAGCTTAAATAACCCCCACCCTTTATTTTTTACCTTTAGTAATAGATGGCGACGAAAATCCTTTTTTGTGCTATTTAGTTTAAGAATTCGTTTTGAGGAAAAGTTTGATGCTTCCGAATAAGTTTGTAGCGATAGTTACAAAAACTTACCCCCGAGGTTTATCATATTAAAAAACATAATCCTCTCATCTTTTTAAAATTATAAGTATATCCTAGAGCCTAGAGGTTTGAATCACCTAAATAATACCCATCTTGAGTGTACACATTTGAAAGACAGAAACAAATATCATTTTTCATCCCCACTCCCATAGGAATGAATACTATGATTCACGTTCCGAACAGGCATGAATACAACATCTATAGGATAACTTCCATCTTGAAAGTTATGTGGCATTTTTATAAGATATCCGCGATTTCGAGTATTTGTAATTCTAAAAAGATGTGGGTCTTTTTGTAATTCAACTAAACCTCAGTGGAACTTTTGTAATAAAATCTATATTGTATCATACACACTAAAGAGAGAAAAGAGACTTAATGGCACATACAAAAGCAGCAACAAAAATCAAGCAAATGTACTTTCAGTTACATTACACCACTAACAAAAAGAGCTGCGATGTTTTGGTTAGTTAAATCTATTGCCTCTACAAAACCAGGAAATTC
>BMAC01000729.1:172185-213475 GCA_014905375.1 Phtheirospermum japonicum | reverse complement strand
CACACAACTAATTAACATACAACTAATTATTAGCCCCTATAATTAACATACAGCTAATTATATTTTCAGCATAATGCTAATTTTATTCCAGCATGCTTCAAATACAGTTAGCATGCTTCTTATTAGCACCAATCAAGAAACACAAACCCACTAAAAATAGCAATGCAAAAATAGTTAATTAGCACACARATTATATTAGATAGCAATATGAACACGAATAAATAACTTGATAACATGAGTGTAGATCAAAATAAGAAATTGCAAATAAATATAAAAGTTTACATTAGAACGTAGAGATAACTCGGAATCAATATTCATATCTCAGTTTACCAATTTCTACGGTTACAACCCACAACCAATACGAGCATCAAAGCATAATATTATTAGCAACATATGAGGTTTATTCATTTAATGCTATGTTTGAATTATTTTCTTTACAAGAAAAACATAAATCATTTGGAAACATTGGTTTGATAATAATCCATAAAACCCAAGTAAAGCACTAAGGTAGGTTAGTATTTAAATGATATAAACAAGTCTTAAAAGGTTCTGCTTTAGAAAGTTTTTATAAATAACTTGATTAGGCTTACTGCCTCGATTACGAAGTCAACAAATTTCAAACCAAAAAGAACAGGTAGTCCTCTCTCAAATGAAAGACCCTTACTGAACCTATTAATGGAATAAAGTGCACAAGAATGAAGATGTGGTGCCATGCAAAGAAATAATTAAAAGAATTTCATCCCTGTTAATCCACTTGGGCATTTACATAAGTGAGGAAGATGTATCATTCCTTTAGAAACATTTTGCAACCTACACATACAGACCTTAAGCATATAAAGTAAAAAAGAACACGGGCTGCTATAAAATTAGCATACTAACCTTTAGCCACGGCCGCCGATCTCAACCCCGCCGCCGCCTTGTAGAGCGCTCCAGTGCCCAAACCCGCCGCCACGCTGTTGATGCAAATTATGCTTCAAATACAGTTATCATACTGCTAATTTTATTCCAGCATGCTTCAAATACAGTTAGCATGCGAATATAACACATAAATTAAAATCAATTAGCATACATCACGTAATTTTGGCATTTTCCATCTATAATTAGCATTGTTTCTATATAAAAATAGCATAATCCCTAATTGATTAAGCATAACCCAATAAATCAGAAAACAACTACAAGTATCAAACATATCTGATAATTTTAGAAAAATTCCATCAGAAAACAACTACAAGTATAAAACAGTTAATAAATTTTCCAGCACACCACTGATTATGTATTTTTACAGCCTCATTTATTTCAGCATGTCAGTAAGGTTATTTCAGCAACCACACAAAAATCAGCAAATAAAATACAAATATTTAGCAACATCACATATGTTTAAGCATGCGAATATAACACATAAATTAATATCAATTAGCATACATCACGTAATTTTGGCATTCCCAATCTATAATTAGCATTGTTTCTATATAAAAATAGCATAATCCCTAATTGATTCCAGCAATGACATATTTTCATAAACATCCAACCGATCAGGGGATTTTATGAATGAATATCAATAATTATTATATATCCCTTTTTCGTAAACAACCATTTCATCGAACATCTACATATTTTTAGCACAATAAACCCCTTTTTAATCTTCCAAAAAAATAAAAAAAAATTAGCGTCGTTCTTATACAAAAATAACAAAATCCCAAAATGGTTCAATCATTGACATATTTCCAGAAACAACCCACAACAATTTCATCGAATATCCATATGTTTTTAGCACAAAGAAACCCTTTTTTAGATTCTTAAAAAAAAACCCTAAAAACATGCTAATCCATTCAACGGGGAACTTCGATCAAATATCAAAAAATAGAAAATAAATAGTTCAATTATCTAACCTCTCGCTCTTAGCTTTCTAGCACGGCCCATAGAATCACCTCCCATTGCTGCATTCCCCATACTTGCTATCGCAGGCCAACTAATTCTTCGATGTTTTCTACGAATATCTAAACCTAATGTGAAAGATTRCGGTTTTAAAGACATGCCCCGCTCGACCCTTGTTAGGAATGTGAGATCTTCGAAATCAGCTTGCTATTTRGCGTGGGCASAACGGKAAAATTTCGGCGATGCTTTGATTTTACTTTCAGATGCTGTTATTTGTTGAAGACGCTCAAAGGATTATCAAATTTGTTTCCTGTCTGAAAAACCGCGAGTGATTTCGGGAGATGATCTTTTGGCTGATTTTGTGGAATATGAGAAATGTCAAGGATACCCTCTAAGAGAAAGAAAACAATCGCGCGTGTAGTATAAATGATATACCTACCTTATATACAGCAAGGAACTAGGACCGTTTGATGAACAAATTTTAACGGCGGAGATTGGATCTCAGTTCCCACACAGGGCATGGTTCCCACAAGATCCCACCCCTATATATATAGGAAAATTCTACGGTGCCTTTAACGACACCATGCTCCCCATCCCCCTGTATTTACAACCATAACTCTTTTAATTTAAAAATTCTAAAATTGATCTAATGGTTGTAAATGCACCCCACTAAGTGGAGAATGGTACCGTGAAGGCACCGTAGAAGTCCCATATATATATATATATATATATATACACTCACACATAAACCCCAGAGCAAATAGATACTCATCTATATATTCAAGTAAGAAATATATATAATGCTTTTAAGCCACCATATGCGAATGATTGTTTTAGGATAAAAATTCTTACTTGAATATATAGATGAGTATCTATTTGCTTTGGGGATTATGTGTGAGTGGGTGTTGTGTGTATATATATATATATATATATATATATATATATATATAGCATGCGTATCCATAAAAAGTATTTTTTTAAAAAAATAATAAAGGTTTTGAGACCAAATGCTTACTTACTTATCTTCACAAAAACATACGAATCAAGTGCTTCTTGATTTTTCTCACTCAACATCTTTTTTTTGTTTTTTTTTTTAAATTTTTTTTTTCATATTAGTGCCTCTTTCAAATCATACATTTCTTAAAAAGAAAAAACTTGGAATCATCAAATAAAAGCAAACCAACACATGCTAATAAAAATGATATTAACTCAAAAAACAAACAAAAATAAAAACAAACAAAATTAGAAACCAACTCATGCTTTTTAATTAACTTTTTTAATCGTATATCTGCTGATTAAAAAAAAGTTCATTCTTAAACGTTCATCCTTCTTGTTTCTCAGTGCACTATGTAAAAGCTATGAGAAAAAAAAAGAGCAAGGATAAATCAAAGAAGCAACATATGATATTAGTGTAAAATTTTCAAAATCTTTTGATTTTACATCTGTTGACTTATTTTGTAAAATCTTTAACCACAAGAAAAATAAAAATATTAATTCTTTATGACATGATAATAATATAGGATAACAAAGGCCTTACTAAAAACATAAAATGGTACAACAATTAAACAAACATGAATTCAACCAAAACAATTTCTCAAGGGAGGTACAACATCAAATATTCAGGTCGGTATGCATGTGAGTTTATAGGTTTTGTGAGGCGATCTCACCTTTAGAAGGGGTGATTTCTTCTATAGGAGGGCGAGTTATTCGTAGGAGTGACGAGTTCCTATATTAGAGTGGCGAACTCTTATATGTGAATGACAAGCTCTTATGAGATAGATGGTATTATAAAAGTTCGATACTGAGAGATGGGTGTTATGGTTAACAGGGTTTTGGGCCATGGTGGGCTAATATGGACTATGGTATGGGGTCCCGACGAACTAAAGGCATGGATATGGTTATTGGCCTATCGTTATTATGTTAATTTAGCGAGAGTTCTAATATCTATGGTAACTTAGCATATAGGAGAAATTATAATTCTAAGTCGGTGGTTATTTATTGTATTGTGATTTGAATAGGAGACGGGAATCCTAGATTGGGAACACGTCGCTTGTCTATATAAAGAGGACACATGCTTCACTTTTTTCTCTAAGTTGATTTTATCATAATTTGAGCTCTCGTGTATCAATATTAAAAAGGGACTCGCTTAAGTATCGGAGGGCCTACGCTGGAGTAATTCGGCTTGGGTTTTATTTTGTAGGTTGACTCAGATCGCCATGAATCTTCCTGAGGTCTATAAGGTCGGCAAGCAATAATTCAAATTCAGTACTCTCTTTTCTTGGTGACCCAATCTTTTTGGTTGCATCAAGTAGCGCCGTCTGTGAGAATACGAGTGACATCGAGTCATTGAGAGAAAGACGTGAGAATCCCAAAAGGCAAACATGAAAGGAAGAAACATCGTACCTCAAACTTTGGATTTTGGCTCTGATGCGAGCAAGGCTAAAGAGGTAGACAAGGAGAAGCAGGCTGAGGAAGAACAAACACCACCACAAGGGGAAACAATGGATAAAACGGTCACGAAAACACCACCACCATCACCATGGAAGGAGCGAAAAATTCAGGGGAGGAGAATAGGAAAAAAAACATAGATAATTAAGCAAATAGCTATCAATATTGGAACTGAGGAGTGGAAGGAGTTGCAAAAGGGAAGAACTTGTCACATTGATAAGGATTCCTTGAAAGATTGATGGTATCAGTGCCTTCGAGCAAGTTGGAGAAAATTTTTGTGGGCGGAAATGATAGCGAAGAGGAGGAGGTTAGGAGGTGATGAGGAGTACAGGCCAGAACCATTAACCCCAGTCCAAAAGAAGAGAAGAGAGAAGGAGCCATGGATGTCGGGTCCCGAGTTGATTCGGACTACAAAAAAGCGACGGTATCAGATAGAATACCCATCGTCGTCTGAAGAGGAGGAAGAGAGGACAACACACAATTCTTAGGTAACTGGTCGCGTAGAAAAACCTATCAACGTCACGTCCATCGTGATGCAAAAGTAGAGGATGACGAGGTATTACCGACGTCCCGTGCGATGAGGGATATGCAGGAAGTAGTATGAGCATTATGGAGGTAAGTCGCGGGAGCAGGAGGAGAGGAGTCGAGGGGCCATCCGTTCTCAGAAGGGATATTAAGAGTAGTTTTACCTCGCGGATATAAGGGGCTAGATTTCTATTATGAGGGGATATCAGACCCCACATGTCATGTGCAGAGCTTTAAGAACGAGGCGGTGCTGCGGTAGTACACTGATGTTGTATCATGCAGGGCCTTCCTATCTACTTTAAGGGGGCTAGATCAGGATTGGTTTCATCAACTAGTGCCAGGGAGAATCACTAGCTTCCAGATCCTGAAGTCGGTCTTTTTGAAGCATTTTGCTAGGTTACACACAAAAACCGCACAATCTCTTTTTTCAATGGTGTAGCGACCTAAGGAGACTTTGAAGAGCTATGTCTCCAGGTTTACTAGGGCTACTTTGGGGGTGCCCACAACCACGGATGAGATGAAGGCATGAGCTTTGCATCAAGGCTTAAGGATGGGAGGTTTTCTAACATCGTTGGCGAAATGATTTGCATACATTCAAGGAAGTTCTTAATCATCAAGGCTACTTCAGCTTACAATATTATATTGGGGCTACCTGCTTTCAACGAGTTCCAGGAAATTACTTCCACTTATCACATGAGTATAAAATACCCAGCAGGGGACAAGGTGGGTGAGGTAGTATCGGAGCAACAGGTCGCCCGATCGTGTTACCAGATGACAATGAGGAAGGGGATGTGTGAAGGGAAGCGAGAGCGAAGCGGCGATGTGCAATATGGAATACTTAGCTCCACAAAGATGAGGAAGGAGGAGAAATTTATTCGACCTCATATGGAGCTTATGGAGATTACATGAGAAGAGGGTAGATCGGAACATACCACCAGAATAGGAACTCGAATGACGGAGAACATAAGGGTTGAGCTGATTGCTCTATTAAGGTAATTTTGAGATATCTTCACTTTTGGAGATGAGGAACTACTAAGAGTATATCCTGAGGTCTCTCAACACCACTTGAATGCAGATCTAGAGGCGTGACCTATACGACAGAAAAGGAGACATTTTGGAGGGGAATTAGACAAGGAGATTGAAGAAGAAGTGAAAAAGTTGTTGAAGGTTGGCCACATCCAGGTAATCCAATTTTTAGAGTATTTATCCAATGTTGTGATGGTGCCTAAACCTAGAAGTAAATGGAGGATGTGTGTTAACTTCCGCGAGCTGAATAAGGCCTGCCCCAAAGATCATTATCCGTTACCACACATTGACCAACCGGTAGACTTACCCTCAGGATGTGAGCTGTTGAGTATGATGGATGCATCACAGGAATATCATCAAATCCCACTGGCCAAGAAGGACCTACCTAAGATGAGTTTTGTCACCTCAATAGGTACGTATTGCTTTGTTTCCATGCCGTTTGGGTTGAGAAATACAGGGGCGACCTATCAAAGATTAGTAGACAAGATGCTCAAGGACCTGTTGGGGTCAACTTTGGTGGTCTATGTGGATGATGTGATTGTGAAGAGCAAGAAAACAAAATCAGATATGGAGGGCTTTAGGAAGCCCTTCACTATATTAAGGCATCACGGCATGCGGCCGAACCTAAAGAAGTTTGCTTTTGGAGTTCGATCTGGCAAGTTTTTGGGATACATGGTGACGGAGAGAGGTAATGAAGTGAATCCAGAGAAAGTGCGAGCTGTCATGGAGATGCCCATTCTCGAACTGTAAGAGATGTATAGGTGCTAACAGGTCGCATTTGTAGGGCTTAGTTCATATCCAGATCTGTGGAGAAAGGCTTTCCATTTTTCAGGACTTTGAGGAAATGCTCTAAATTTGAATGGACCAAGGAGGCAGCAGAGGCTTTTGATAAGCTCGAGGAGTACCTGGATGAGATACCATTGTTAACCAAACCCATGATAGGTGAAGATTTAACCCTTTATATATCTATTGGGGAGGTCGCAGTAAGTTCGGTGCTAATCAGGGAAGAGGCTGGCGTTCAAAAGCCTAGCTACTACATCAGCATGATGCTAAGGGGGGCTGAGCTAAACTATTCAGATCTTGAGAAGGGTGGATTTGCAATGATCTACATGGCGAGGAAGTTGCAGCCTTACTTTTTGGTCACAAGGTCAAGGTACGTACTAATTTAGCACTTAAATAGGTATTGAGAAATCCAAATGTGTCGGGCAACTGGTAAAGTGGGCAATCGAGCTCAGTGAGTATGACGTGGTGTATGAGTCAAGAATAACGATTAAGGCTCAAATGTTGGAAGATTTTCTACAAGAGATGGTACGCTCAGCCGAGAACGAAGTTGAATAGAAAGCATAATTGTTGCACGTGGATGAATCGACCATGACATTGGGATTAAGAAAAGGAGTTATTTTAACTAGTCCGGAAGGGGAAAACTTAGATTTTGCGATCAAGTTGGAGTTTAAGGCCTGCAACAATGAATCTGAATATGAGGCACTACTGCAAAAGATCAAGATGGCAAGTGAGTTAGGAGTAAGGCGGGTAAAGGAATTCACGGACTCTCAGCTGGTAGCTCGCCAGTATGATGGGTCTTTTGAAGAAAGAGAAGAACTAATGTAGGAGTACTTAGGAAAGCTTAAGGAGGTGTAGGAGTACTTGGGAAAGCTTAAGGAGAGAGTGACCTAATTTGAGGAATTCAGATTGGAACATCTATCACGGCCTGATAATACTAGGGCAGATTAGCTTGCCAAAATAACAGGGACATTGGGTACTTGCAGCACAAGGACGTTATTTGATGGAGTTAGCTCACAGTAGTTTTGAAAAAGGGAAAGGAGGTTATAGAAATAGGTGAAGGAGAGGATTGGCGGGCATCGATTCGGGAGATTCTCAATAAGGTGGTCGCCGGGAATACACAGTTGTCTACCAAAGAGGGTAGGATGGTGCCACGGTTTTATTTGATGAATGGGTGTCTGTATAAAAGGTTTCACTTTGGGCCGTACTTGAAGTGCTTATAAATGGAAGAGGGTCTGGAAGTGTTGCGGGAAATACACGAGGGATATTGTGGAGATAAGGCAAAAAGTAGGGCGTTAGTCAGGACGGCCTTGCGAGCTGTTTTTTTTTCCCAAGAATGAAGGGGATGGCAAGCGAGCATGTTATGACTTATAGGAAGTGTCAAATGCACGCACCTATTATTCATGTGCCTACAGAAGATATGATGGTGATGAGATCGCCCTGCCCGTTTGCACAATGGGGTATCGATTTAGTGGGACCATTGCCAAGGATGACCTGCAAGATGCTTCATTTGGTGGTCAGGGTGCATTAATTTATGAAGTGGGTAGAGGCTGAGGTTGTGACTAATATAGCCAAATAGACCATAATCGATTTTATTTTTAACAGTATTTTTTGCAGGTATGGCGTACCGTGGGTTTTAGTCTCGGGCAATGGTGCACAATTCAATGGGCACATGATGCAGGATTGGTGCAAGACGATGGGGATGAAATAACGATTTGCTTCAGTAGCACATTCCTAAGCTAATGGGCAAGTTGAGGTTACTAACAGATCTATCATGCAGGGAATTAATTTACGACTAGAAAAAGCAGGGGGACTCTGGCTTGAGGAGCTATCTTTTGTTTTGTGGGCCTATCGGACGACCCCACGAACTACCACAGGTGAATCTCCTTTCAGCTTGGTTTATGGTATGGAGGCTGTCATTCCGGCAGAAATAGTAGGGGGGTCGCATCGTCTGGAAGATCTTAATGAAGAGGAAAATGAACAATTGGCTAGGGGAGCTTTGGAAACGATTGAGAAATTAAGAGATAACGCAGCAATGCACGTGGAAAGGTACAAGCAAAGGACTCAAGCCGAATTTATAAGCGGGTGAAAAGAAAGCATATTCAGGTCAGCGAATTAGTTTGGAAGCATGCCGATGCAATATATACTACAAAGAAGCCGTATCCTAACTGGGTGGTGTCATTTAAGTTGCTCAAAGTATTAAAAGGGAGTGCATATGTGTTGGAGGATGAAGAAGGAAAGGCATTACCAAGGAGCTGAAATACTTGCCATATGGAGAAATACTATGCCTAGCTCCTTAGGCGATGGATTATGGTTATGCTTTTTTATTATTATGGGCCGACGCTTGTTCAGATCGGTGATGGATTCTGATTTCATTGTGAACTTTTTGCAATTATGGCCTAATGCTCGTTTAGATCAACGATGAATAAAAGATGAGGCCTATGGTATTATTATGGTTCAGGGTTTATGGTTTATGGTTTGATGGTTTGTATGGTTATGGGCTGACGCTTTCATTTGGTTGGCGATGGTTTATGGTTTATTTTTTGATGATATTTATGGTTATGGGCTGTCGCTTTCATTAGGTTGGCGATGAGATATGGTTGATGGTTTATGGTTTCTCTGGTTATGAACTGATGCTTTTATAGCTCGGCGATGGAAGTGGTTTAATGGTTATGGGAAGAGGTCAACACTTAATTCAATTTGCGATGAATATGCTTGATTAACATATTCTTTAGTTGTTTAGATTAGGTGTCTATGTGAATGTGTTTGATTAACATATTATTTTTTTGTTTGATTAGGTGTCTATGCGAATATGTTTGATTAACATATTCTTTGGTTGTTTGATTATTTATCTACGTGAATATGTTGGATTAATATATTTTTTGGTTGTTTGATTATGTCTCTTTGGTCTGGTATGGTTTGGTTGTCTTATTTTCTACAAATTAATTTAAACCTGGGTGGGGTGGGGTGGGGGTGGGGGGTCTAAGTGGATTTCTTGGTCACATACGGTTGAATATGGTTCTACTTGGTTTGATATGCAGTGGTTTCTTTTAACCACCTTGTGTTAGGTCGGTAGTAATTTTATGATATATTTTAAGCTGATTCTTGTATAGATCAGCAAAGGTTTTTTGAGTTGGCTGGTTATGTCAGCAAAAATATGGTGGTATAACTTTATAAGGGTGCGTGGTTAGGGGTTATAAGGTAATATGTTATGAGGTCGGTAAGTGTTACTGTGTTCTGGCCTTATGGGAAAATTCATGATTAATAGGTTTTATGGTTATAAGGTAATGCTTAATTGGATATGTCAAGAGGTCGGCAAGTGTTATGGTGTTCTGACCTTATGGGAAAATTCATGGTTAACAGGTTTTATGGTTATGAGGTAGTGTTTAAGTGAATGCTTTTATGATTGAGATATTTACATAACTTTTATTTTATGGTTCATATGGATGCAGCCTTTACGGATTACAAGTTTTATGAATTTGATTGATGATATTGGTTCTAAAAGGATAAATGGTGCAAGTTTTCATAAAGTGCGATTCATTCATGGCGAATTAAAATTATTTGATACAGGGAAATAAAGTTTCATTAAGATGGAGAAGTTGAATTACAAAATTTATAAGGTGAAAATTACATTAGTGGGCAGTAGGGGGGACAAATTCATTTAGAGGGACTTCGAGCTCGGCACTGAGACCGGCTTTCACTGCCGCTTGAGCCGTGCATTAGGTCAACCAGACAGCCTTTAAATCTTGATTGACATCGCCGTTCTAAAAGCTGAATGAAGGTAAGTCTGTTTCCAGCTTTTTCTCATCCAATTGAAAATTGAGTTCGCCTGCCTGGATTTGCTCTTGGGCTCGCTCTATGGTGGTCCTCAGATACAGCATAGCCCCTCTGCGCACCTTTTGCAAAAAGGAGGTCGTGTAGTGATAGGTCACCATCAAACTTGTTCTGTAAGTGGCGACAAACCGCTGCCCTACCTCGCTCCTCAGAAATGTGCGGCGACCTTCAGTGACCCCCTGATCATGTGCCGCACGCACTTCCTTCTCCTTATCATTTCCTTGCAAAAGGCTTTCCTTCTCCTGCAAAAGACCTTCCAGCTCGGCTTTAAGTTTTGTAAGTCTGGCAATCTCAGACTTGGTCGTCTCTAACTGGCACCTTAAGACATTTTGATATTCTTCTTGGGCCGCTAATTGATGGCGAGCTTTGTATAACTCCCTTGAGTCAAGGATAGCCGCTCGGTTTGTTGGCCTGAGCTGCTAGCTCGCTGCACGCCTTTTTCCACTTATTCACTAACTCCTCCTTAGAGTTAATAGCAGTAAGTGGATGGATAGCGAAGCCATGATGGGTTGCAGCTGTATCATCAGAAATAATAAGACTAAGTTACAAGTTAAAAATATGCTAAAATGTTTGGTTAACATGATGAGACTTTGAAGGATAATTACCCGAGCAAAATACAGTGACATCTGAGCCACCTGATCAGCCACGTTGAGGGTCGCCAGATGCTTTTTATCTGGGATCAGAACTTGGTTCTGGAACAATGGCTGGAACTGGTTGGCGTCATTGCAGTTTAGGAGGCCATTGTCCAAAATTGGAGAACCCGAGCTGGATGCTCCCTATGTGAGGCGGCGCTTTGGGTGAGGATATGTGGACCGAGCTCAGGATCAGCCACGGACAGTTCTCCTTCTTACCCTTACCCACCAAAGTGTGCAAAGGAAGTTGGTCATCGGAGTCGGGGAATCCCACTGGCGTGTCTCTCGCTGCGAGAGAAATATCTACCTCCTCTTCAGTATTTATCGTGGGGGCCGAGGAGGTTACGGTGGTATTCAAACCTGGTTGGGCCATTCTTGCACCCTCTGAGCTCAAAGAAACACATGCGAGCACAAACCATTCTGCAGTAAGAAAAATGGTTATTGTTTATTTTAACATAGTTGAAAGAATAAAGGATCTGAGGTGTGTCAAACCTACCGAATTCGGCCTTGGTCATCTTCAGAGGTCACTGACTAAGGCCCACAAAAGAATAAACCCTCTCTGATTTGGTAAGTTTCATCACGTTGCAGGGAAAATTATTCCATTTTTTATTTAGGTTTGAATATTATTTAAAGAGAGAGGGGTTTTTCTTCTCTGTAGGCACTGGCCCATGAGGAGGGGTTGCCTCCTTCCATTCTGTATGGAATGGCCAGTTTTCGCGAGAAGAAAGAAAAAAAATCTTGATCGCCATTCATGGACCTTAGAGGAAGGGCAAACAAGGAAATCTGCCTGATGGCGCGAAGAAAGGTAAAAGGTACCTTTCTGATTCTTTATTGCGTAACAAAAAGGAAAATAAGTCTATGTCTAGTTCTACGTTATAATATGTACATATTATTATGTATCCAATGATAAAACTAATAGAGTTAAGGTCCATTTAGAGTAAGGGGACTCCATATTTCTCGGCCACGCTAACCAAAAAACGGATGTATAGGAAACCTAAGTCCCGCCCTTACATGGTCGTCAGAAACTGTGATATGGTTAGGAGGGGGGTTGTTTGTGTCATTTTTGCCAGCTTTGGGCTGGACGAACTGTACAATGTCTAGGAGATGAAGGCTCTCAATGAAGGTTGTGAGCATGCTACGGTCAGGAAGGACCCAAGGATTCTCGATGGTAACTCGGGTACTATGAGAAAGGATATGTAAGTCAGCATGGGCAGGCGGTGGAACAATGGTTACTGGGTTAGTCACGAAGAAGTTAGGGTTAGTTGGAGGAGGTATTTGTGGTTGAGTTGAGGGGACGGCTTCTGGGATCGCTTAGGGCTCTGGTTTGAGCTTCTGGCTCAACCCATGAGGGATTCCCTGCTGTTTCGTCTATGAGACCGGTCCTAGGCTGGGTAACATTTTGTCTACTATTTTTTCGGTTCAAGGGTCTTTCTGTGGATTCAGTTTCAGAGGAAATGTTACGGATAGGGGTTAAATCCATAGGGGAATTGGGTGTTTGAGAGTCAGAATCGGAGGATGCTGGATAAACAAAAACAAAAAGAGGTAGAAGAGGAGACATGTTCAGAATACATAAATTCAAAATAAAGGAATTAGCACAGAGTAGTGAATAAACATTTGGAAATTTGGGGGACTTACCCATGATATCGTAGAATTGATGAATTTGGTGAGCTAAATTTTTTTGATCCGGAGGCGAGTGTATCTTCTTGCTGGAGAGTTTTGAAATTTTTTGTAGATAAAAATGATGGAGTATTCTTTTTGTTTTTTGATATACAAAGAAAGGAAGATGGAAGGACGGCTATGTTGCGAGCGGCGAAAATTTAAAAAGACAGGCGAAGTTCAAACGATGTAAAAGTTTGGTAGGGTTAATTATGGGCCTTTCCTTTCTAGCCCATAAGAATAATATATTACAAGTATACGAGCATGCGATAAGTGTCCGACACAATGGGGGAATTTTTTTTTTGGTCCATTATGTTGTCCACTTTCCAGTTTAGGACCAAGATATTGTCCACTATCAAAACACATACACGGAGTTGGTAAAATTATCAAAAAAAGGTACAAAATTATCCCGATCGGGCTTTTTTGCTGATGTTTCGTGATTCAATAATTTCTTATCATTTTTTTAAAATTTTTAAACATTAATTGAACAAAAAATCTTGAGAAAAAAAAAAAATCAATTTGGTCCATGATATTGGTCACATTTCAAAAAAGGTGCGTGACATTGATCATTATCAAACCACATCTGCTAAGTTGGCAAATTCATCAAAAATGGTCCAAAAAAGGTTTGGTCGAGATTTTTGCCGACGTGGCGTGGTGCTATTTTTTTTCTTTTTTCTATAATTATGAACATTACAATTATGTTTTTCTATAATCGTAATCGTAATAAATAAGTCCATCTATAATTTAAATTGTGAAGATCACAAAAGCCTTAAATTATAAAAAGTTCATATTCAGAATTGCAATCAAAATCCCCAAAACCATAATGCCCTAATTAGATATCATAACATTAATCAATATATCAATTAGAAATCTCAAAAACCTTAAATTGTACAACAATAGCCACAATTGAAATCATAGTCCCCAAATCCATAAAATCCCTAACACTTAATCAAAACATCAATTAGAAATCACAAAACCAAAAAACCAATTACATAGAAGTAGAAAGGCGACTGGTGGGATACGAATGGGAGCTTACCTAAGTTAACTCGTTAGAATGGTAGTTGCACCATTCCGTGAGATCCTAGAGGAAAATGCATGAAAAGCATTGTGCTGCTTACCGGTGTCGATTTGAAGTCATCGACTCGTCGGAATCCGGTACCGTTGCTTTAGTGCCTGTGGTTGTTGTACAAGATGTCTGAGAGTGAGACAACCATGGAGGGGTCGAAAGAAAAAGAGATAGAGAGAGGGAGAAAGAAAAAGTTACAGGGCATTGGCCCACAGGCTCTTGTGTAGGTTCGTTCCCTTCCCTGGTTATGCATATATATGCATAACAAGTTCCTAAATAATTGACGGTCTAAACTTTTTTTTAGCAGAATTAAAAATTTAATGTACCGACTACTCTAGCTTCAAATAAATATTATCAATATTATATTAAGATTATTTTTCCAACAATATTCTCTTTCTGTCTTTCTTTCTTTCATTTTCCACTTAAATCATCTCTCTCATATTGTAGCAGAAAATCAAAATTTCCTGTCTCATTTCCTTGGCTATTTCATGAAAACTCGATCTCCAAAATTTAAGTTTATAGCGCGACAAGAATTTCAAAACACCAAAAAAGGTTGAAATCTTTTGTATCTCTTTCTCACATATTTCATGGAAATTTGCTCTTCCAAAATTTAATTTTTGAGTATGATTCAGAAGTTTCAAAGCCAAAGTTCGAAGTCCCTCTGTCTCTCTTTCTCGCCTAGTTCATAAAAAACCGACTCTCCTAAAACTTAAATTTGGAGCATGGCTAAGAAATTTTAAAACAAGTATATGGAGCAGAAAGTAAAAGAAAAATCATGCCTCTATTGTAGCTTATATACAAAGGTAAAAAAATGTAGTAAAAAACAAACACATCCATGGCTACCAATACTAAAAGCCGAAGTGATGAAGAAAAGTGGTTCTTCGACTTAAATGGCTCTCCAGTGGACACAAATACTCAAGGATAGAGCAGGATGTAGAGATAAATGGTATGATTCCACTAATAATCACATCATCTGTGGAAGGAACTTTGTTACTTGATTTGAATCTTGACCCAAATCAGGACTTTGAGTCTCCGATACTAGTGCTAGAGATTGATCAATTGCAAGACGAAGATGGAGATGTTTTGGCTTTAAAATCGGGTACTTTATTAATGTTGGTTTATTTTTTTTTTCTCCATGGCATGAACACACACACGCGCACACACACACACACACTCACACACACAAGCCTTATGGTGTATAGAAAAACAAATAGGTTGTTATTGTTTTGTGTTATATAGGACTATTTTGTAGAAAAAGCATAATAGACATATTTTTCAAAATTGAAAAAGGGGTTTTACTTTTTTTTTTAAAAGTTGCCATAGCATGAGTTTCTTTGTGTCATTTTTAGAATCTTATTAACATGTAATTCTATAGCTAATCAAACTCTTGAAAGAAGTGTTAATATTGTATTATTGAAAGAAACTTTGCGAGATGATACTTGATAGTAGTTGCTACAAATTGTTTATTAAAAAAATAGACAAAAGAACATTAATATGATAATTTACAGATAGCGTTGAAAAAAAATGATAATTTACGTATTTGTTATTATTCAAGAAAAATTTATATATCCAAGTCAGATCAAATGTTATCTTGTGTAGAATATTGTATATCTTCTTGTTTTATATAGTTTGGTCCCTTTTTAACATTCTCCACACATATTTCATTAAATTTGTTTATATTTATGTGATATTTATGTCATGTGATGTACAAATAATTCTGAAACTTACCAATAGAGAAAAAGGAAGAAAAATTGTTTAATAGGAAAACATGGACAATATATAATGCTTTATTGCCAAAAAGTGTCAATGAAAAGTTGAAACAAGAGAACAAAAGAGGATGCAGCTCTATTTTTGGTGCTTATACAAATTGTTCAAAGGGTTTGGAAAAGATCAATAGAAACTTCGAATGGAGCATTAGTAGACGTGTCCCATAAAAGAACGGGAAATTATGGATGAAAGAGAGTCCAAGTTGATTTGAGTGGAGTGCGTGAAATTGACTAGAGCGAACGGACAACTTTCAGATTATTTGTCGACTCTTTAAAATTCATTTATAAAACATTATTCAGGTTAGTGAGATGAGGCCTTCTTCGGCGCCACTCAAACGCCATTAAACCATCCCTCAAAGAAGAAAATAAAAAGAGCATGTTTAGAGTTTTTCCTATCAATGCTAGAACCAATCATATTTCCTCATGTCCTAATGAAGAAGAGCTTTGCAAAATCGCCAAAGACTTTTATTACAAAAGTAATATTTCTAGTTGCTATGGCTCGTCCAATGTTTGATGACAAAGGAAATGAATTTTTTTTCTGGAAAAATAGGAGTCTTCCTTTTTATCGACATGCAACCAGCTTAGAGAACAAGTAAAAATAGAGATGCGGGTACTTTGGAGATCAAACCGATTACCTCGGTTAAGTGAGAGACACTAAAAGAATATTTAATTGAGAAAGTTGTAGCGAAAATCCAAGAAGTGTGTCCAAGAGAGGATTTAGGAAAAACTATCTTCATTCAACAAGATAATGTAAGGACTCATATCAATCCAACTGATGTGGAGTTTCGAGCGGCTGGTATGAGAAATGGCTTTGATATTAGATTAGTATATTAACCATCAAACTCTCCTGATTTGAATATTTTAGATCTCGGATATTTTAGCGCGATTCAATCTTTACAACATAAGGCACATCCGAAGACTGTAAAAGAGCTTATTCATGTAGTTCAGAAATCTTTTGATGAATACTCTTCAATAAAGGTGAACTATGTGTTTTTGAGTCTCCAGTTATGCATGCGAGAGATTATGAAACTCAGAGGCTCCAGCAAGTATAAAACCCCACATACTACTATGGCTGAATTAGAGAAGGACGGTCGTCTTCTGCAAATTACTTGTGGCATGGCCCTTGTATAGAGCGCAAGGATCATGGCAGCACAAGTTTAGTGATGTAGCCATTTTTTTTAAATTTATTTTTAGTTTTGGACAAATTGTTTTTAATTTATCTAGATATGGGTGACTCTGTTGGTTGAAGAGAATTTCAAGAACAACTAGAAAATGGTTAATTATTTAATTTTCTTACTTGCATGATATTGTTTGGTTTTACACCTATTTACCTTCTTGTTATTCTTTGGTTTTTCCAAAAAAGAAAAGAAAAGAAAACATACAAAGTGAGTAATTGCTTGAATGATTTTCTTGAATACTGTATATTATATATTACAATCAATGAAATTGCATCTCCCCTTATTGAATGTGTTCTTTTTAATTGCTTCAACTTGATGTTGAATATTTTCTCAAAAATTCTTGTTTGTTACTGAATATGCGGTATAATTATAAAAACAACTCATAAAGTTTGGTGTAATTACAAAAGGAGCCCGTTTATCTTTCAAAAGTGCGAAATATTCTTAAATATGCATATAACTATATTACTCGACGTTGAGAGTGTTATTTACCATAGAGAAACAAATATAAAGATCTATGTGATTTTGAAAAATAAACCTGGTCTTTTTGTAATTATGTCAAATTCTAGATACTTTTTGTAATTAATTCACATGGTATGTTTTCAAAGACAGTGAAAGAGTAGTACTCAAAACTTTGTTTCATTGAGTAAGAGTAAATATATGCTGGAAGAACAACGGAGAACAAAAAAAAGGTATAATTACAAAAATAACCCAAGAGGTTTGGCATGATTACAAAATGACCCCATTATTTTTCAAATGTACAGATAAATATAAAGTATTGTTTGTATATTAAAAAAGACCCCATTTATTGATGTTGAGAGTGTTATTTACTATAGAGCAATAAATATTACGGGTTCTAATTCTGAAAAATAAATGTGGTCTTCTTGTAATTAGGCCGAATTTTAGATACATTTGTGACTGAACTGGATGATTTCCAAATTTGATAATATTCAAAATGAGGTTACTAAAGTATAGAGACAGGGGATAGCAAAAAATAAGGTATAATTACAAAATAACTCATGAGATTTGGTATATTTACAAAAAATCCCCATTTATCTTCCAAAAGTACAAAGAAACTATTGTCTTGGAATCAAGTTTCCCCTTTCTCATTCCAATTAATTTATATTATTACTTTTTTTTTTGTTATTTCAATTAAAAACCATTTAATTGCGCTATAAATCTGAAGTACTTAAACAATATTATGATTGAACCTTGTACACTTGCACTAATAAAATTATAGGCGAACACTATAACTTGTGGGCTCTTGAGCTTTTATTATAATTTTTCATATGCTTGTTATATTCTTTCTAGAGTGATCCATTCATTATGTATGGTTCGTTAGAACTTGCCAGGAGTCTTATTCAAGGCCAAGATGTGTGAATTGTGACAAAGACTTTATGCAATTTTTGATAGCCTTTCAAGTCTTCTTAAGTAAAGTACCTTTACAAGTAAAATATTTCTTAGTTAGCTCGTTTGAACTTTTATCCTATTATTTATTTGCCACGTTAATAATGGATTGTCTTGCTTATTTTATACTCTCGAGTTTAATGTTTTATGTATTGATGTGAGTGGATTGTATTGTTTTGGTGAAATAAAGTAGAGCGACAATTGGAAGAATTGATCCATGGTACATTGTGAATAAAACAGTCAAAATTAATGATTCCCTATTGAAAGAAAATAGTCAAGAAATAGGAAAAAAAACAATCGACAAGAAAAAAATAAAAATAAAAATAAAAATAAATAAATAGTATACATTATTTTTCATCTATTTGACCCCATGTTATAAAGGCCATGGCATTGGGGTTGATATGAAGCCTATGGGTTAATTTTACATTTAGTCCAGAGTTATAATGAGAGTGAAGTTGAATTTCTTGGATATTTATTTTTATAAGTTTATTTTGAAGTCATTTAATTCATATTTCCTACCTTGTCCAAAGAATTTAAATTACAACCGAATTAAGACATTTAATTCAAAAATCACGTTCATGTGCCTTGAGTATAGTGGAGGTTGGGACACTTGGCAAGCCTATGAGGTAAGTACATTTTGAACGTATACACGCCTTTATATATGAGTGACGAGTGAATTGATACATCTATATTGGGATCGGGAACATATACATGCAATTTTACACATATTTTAGGTTCGGTTTAGAGTATTTTATAAATAGTTGAGATTTCTCATAGGTGATCTCTACTGTTGTGCTGACTTCTTGATTTTAGCAAACACATGTGTCAAGTCAGATTGATGGGTCATAACCCCTCAAACCACATGACCCGATAATATGATGTATTAGTGTTTTACTAGAAAGTATTAATTATTCATAAATCTTTGACCCATTATTATTATTTTTCTTTTAACTCTAGTGTATTTGTATTATTGAAGTGTTACTATGATATATTAATTTTATATTATGATATATTAATTATAAAATCTATATATATATAAAAAGGCTAGCGTTTCTAAAAATATTTCTTAAAGTTTTCCCGCCCATTTTACTTACTATTTGTAGTATACATCTTATTATTTATATAATTATTTATGTAAATATTATTTTGGAGATTAATATTTATGTAAAGAAAATATTAAAATATAGAAGATTTATATATACTTATAAATAAAATCTGAGAAAAATAAAAATAATATAAATTCTTTTAAAGAAAATATAAACTATAAAAAATTATTTAAAATAAATATATAAATATATGTAAATAATTAGTTAATAAATTTTAAAAACCCAAAAAGGCAAAAGTACCCAATACAATGCAGTTATGAATTAACATGGAATTTAAATAAATAATTAAACAATTGCAATGAACTTTTGTACCTTGAGGATATCGACGAATGTTCCACGAGGAGGAATGAAAACTATTTAAGTAATTTAAATATTTATTTTATAAACTTTTTTTTTTTGATTTTCACAAACGAAACGAGTCTACAAAACCAAAGAGAAAATCATAAAATAAGTTAAATTAACTCAAAAAATTCATAATTAAATTTTATAAAATTATTAAATAAATCTATAAATAAAAAAGAGAATTGATAAAAATATAAAATANGCCTCGGCCAAGATTTATTCACGCTCAAACCACTAAGTCGGCACCCGACTAGCCCAATCATCTATACACCTCTTTAACAGCAAAATCTAAAAAATAAAAAATAAATATAAAATATATAATCTATAAGTAAATATAAATAATTAGTTTATAAATCTGCAAAACCCAGAAAAAGTAAATCAAAATATAAATATTTAAATAATTTGTTTTTATTATAAATAAAATATAAGAACTTATAATAAATTTACAGATATTTATTTAATAAATACAAAAAATACAAAATAAACCAAAAAGTTTCTAATATTATAAAACTAAATATGAATTCATAGCTACAAAAAGTACCATTAAATTATAGAAGATTATTAACTAAATATAAAATCAAAAAAAATGACAAGAAATATATTATAATATAAAAAAAATTAAAAAAATGAATAACAAAAATATAAAAATTTATAATTTGATTTTAAAAAATTATTTAATAATTTGTTAACTAAAAAAAAAGTATGAGTACAACCAAAAAATTGATGCAACGAAGACAAAAGAAAAAAAAATTATAATCGGTAATTTATTTGTTGACCAGACCAGGTGAACGAGGACAAATTTAATAGCGTCATATTTTTCAATTTTCTATATTTGACTCAAGTAAAACTCGGATAACCCAAACTTTGACCCTTAATTTTTCACAAACTCGACAATGACACTTTTTTTTTCTTAAAAAAATTAAATTTTATATTATGAACATAAGTGAAAGGTAAATGATTTTATACAAGTATTTGACTAAATTTGAAATCAAAATTATATGTGAGTAGAATAAGAAAATTGATTATATAATCGCATAATATAAAGAATTTAATACATTATTTTAAAATTTTTAACTAAATAATTATTTATGAACATTTGTATATTAATAATTTGTGACTAATTACTATAACTTTAAGTATTTAACATTAGAAATCCACACATAAACGATTTACTATTCTTGGTTATATAATTACTTTCGTATAACTTAAATCTATATATAAATTTTAATTTATTTATCGGGTTCATCAACTGACTCGATGACTTAGTGATTAAATTACTCAGTGGCTATCCCGAGTCAATTACCGGACTAATTTTAAAAAAATAACTATAATAAAATAGAATAAAAGGCCCTCAATTAAAATTTTAATATGATGCCTCATTTATTTGGTATTTATATATTTTTATAATATTAATTCTTTTTTTCATTTATTTAGTATTTTATATATTTCTACAATATTGATATTTTCTTATTTTATAAGGAGATAATTTTTTATAATACAACATTTATTAAGTATATTAGATTTTATTTTAAATTATTTTAAAATTTATTTTATAACTCCTTTATCTTTGTTATTGTTTTATTATCAACTTTCAATAGATAAAAAACTATTTAAAATTAACTTTTATATATTTATTTGATTTATTTCATCACTATCGCCAGTTTATTCTTTCAACGTCTTTAAAATAAATATTTTGAAATTTATGATGATTTTATTATATTTTTATCTAATTTCAAAGTAATTTCATATTTATATTATTATATTATATTATATTATATTATATTATTTATATTTTATTTCATTTTATAAATTATTAAGAATCATTTAGAATTAAAATATATATGTTATACTTATTTAACTAAATTCATATTTTTCTGATTATTTTATTATTTATAGTATTTTGAGTGTGTTTTGTTACTTTTAGGATTTAATAAATGATTATTCAGGATTTAAATTATTTTTAATTTCATTATGTAGAATTATTATGAAATAATATTTATTTTATATTATTTGAACTATTACTATCTTCATAATTTTTTTAAATTATTTGATAAATATTTGTATATTTTATTCTTATATATATTTAGCATATTTCATATTCTTTTATGATTTATTTTATTATTTTATAATATTTATTTTTTTTCTTATTATTAAATAATTATTTAGAATTCATAATATTTTAATTCAATTTTAAAATATTTTATGATATATTTTATATTATCTATAATATATATGGTATTTGTGACTTTTTAATTTTAGTTTAATTAGTATATATTTATAATCTAAATACAATTTTTTGTATTTATTTAGTTGATTTTATATTCTTTTTCAAATTTATACTACAGGTATTATATTTTTATTGATTAAAGGTTTATTTGATAATTTTATAATTAGGTTGATATAAATTATCTAAAATAAAACGCACAACAAAGTACGACTAAAGTACAACTAGATTATTTGGTTGTACTTAAGTTGTACTCAAACAGATTGATGTGATTGAGTTATAACATAATCTAATGATAAACTTTGAGGTACATATTGACAAACAAGTACAACAAATACCGATAATTAGAAAAGCCTAAATTTATTATAAGATTTTTACTTTGTCTTTGAATACAAAGACGAAACAAGGAGCTAGACTCAATGATTTTTAATAAAAGTGACTAATATAATTGTTTCGCAATTAACTAAATGGGAGAGCTTGAAACTAATGACATGTGATGATAACAAGTTAAACTACAATTTGACGTATAATGTAGTATGCAAAAAGTTGTTTTATAATATATAAATGTAGAGTTATTTACCTTTAATTTATTTTAGGGTGCAGATATACTCACTCATTTATTTATGAGTTCACCCCAATAAAAAAATAATAAAAATGCCAAAATTACTACCCCCAACACTCATCTTCCAAGCCCTTCACCACCACTCCAACTCTGCCATTATCATCGCCCATTACACCGTCGCTGCCACCGTCGAACAAGAAGAAGAAAAAATGGTGATGGATGGTGAAAGGTAAGTGATGGATTGTGCAACAAAGGGTAAGAAACAGATGCAAAATAGGGGTGTTCGTCTCTGGTTTCTCGAGCATCTGGCATGTGTTTGAACTTTTTGATCGAACAATACAACGTTGTTCGAGAAAATATTCGAACAACCCTTTTTTAGCCTTAAAAGGAACGTTCAGATCAATTTTTCGAACATGTATTTTGTGCACGAATCATTTTTTTGCAGTTATATTTTGTATTCAAATCGATTTTTTGAACATATTTTGTGTTCGAAAGTTTGGTTCGAACGACTTTTTTTCAAGATATTTTTTTCCTTTTCTTTCTTCAATGTCACGGCGGCGGTGGCGTATTTATGTGCGCGTATTTTTTTTATGTTATTCAATAGACGACGGCCATAGCAGTGGCGACGGTGATGGGCGGCGACTGGAGTGGTGGTGGAGAGTCGAAGGAGATGAAGTATTTGAGGGTGCAGGGTTTAAGGATAATATTGACCTTTTTTTATAACATTTTTAGTGGGGTGAACTAATAAATAAACAAGGTGCGTATATCCACGCCATTCGTTTTAAATTTGCTTGTGTTGACCATCAATCGTGACTTGAGTATTTTATATTATTATATTACATTAATAAATCAATAGCATTACACTTACATCAAATGAATTTACACCATCCATTTTAATTCGCTCCGTGCATCGCACGGGTTAAGCACTAATTTCGTACTAACCAATGATACATCAATTCTATCTGACAAGAGTACAACCCTTTAATTTTATAAGACCATCTTTAATGACAGAAGGCACAATTCAGGGCACCGACAAGGGCATTGAATTTTAGTATAATTACTTTTTTTTTTTTACAAAAGGTATAATTAATTGACTATTGTTTTGTATGCTATTTTAATTAACAATAAATCTATGAGGATCAAATGATCCGGATTAATAAGGACTATTTTTTAATATTATCAAAAATAAATATGTATTTTGTCAAAACAATAGTTTATTGAACATTTATGTTTGAATTTTAAAATTAAAGTGGTACTTTCTCTCTCCTTCCATTATGTTTGCAGCTTGTTCAAAAACCCCAAAATCAAAACTCACTATATATTTCAAGAACACTCTTATTATGTATTGAATGCTCATATAAACTGTAAAAATACTCATTTAGAATTACCCTTTTTTAATAAACCTAATAAGATAATTCAATCTTGTTTTAAAATTATTACATACTTCGAGGATTGAGACCCATATTTTTTTTTCTGGTAAGAACAAGAAAAAAGAAAACATATATTTACATACTTTTATACTACTACTACTAATAATAACAACAACATAATCACTATTGGAAATGTTTTACATGGGTTGGAGTTATGAACTTAACAATAACTTGAAATATAGCTTTTGACTTTTTTTTTATTTTTTTTTAATAAATATAGCTTAAGAAATCAAAGACTTTAGTTTTAAAAAATAGATCCAAATGTGAGTAAAAATAAGTTAAAAGGATATTGATCGCAAAATTGAACATCTTTACTAAAGTATTTAAAAAACATACAGTATGCAAATAATTTCAATCACTATATTAAACACTTACAATGTGTAATTTACAGATATTAAGTTATAATTACATGTCCAGTTAAATAAGTACTTGAATATGTGATAGAATGATATTGTGTTTCAAGATAATTTAGTATGTTACCAATAGGGTACGCACGGTTCGAAGATATTCGAGGATTTGCAAATATTCTGAACTGTACTGAACTGTCATCTTAGATATTATTTCTTTTTGCAAAATCGTTCTATGGAGATTCGAAACCATTAAGACGGTTCGATTTGATGTGGTACGATCCACAAAGGTGAAGGTTTCTTTTATATATAATATCATAAATTTGGGTTAGAAAATAATATAAATTCAAGTAATAAGTAAACAGTAACACAATATATAACATATATCAACTAAGAGTCATCTCTTAATAAAAAACGTATATATAGTCTTAGTTATATATAATACCATGCAAAAGACATTTTCTCATATTCAAAGTACAAATGTCATTTAACTTTATCTACTAGCAATATAGTGGCATGGGGGTGTGCACAAGATTTGGAGATCACCAACCGAATCAAAGAGTTTAATATGTGACATAACAAGTATTATCTATCTATATCTATATATATATAATAACAGTGTTGGCTATATGAGGCAATTGTTTTGTCTTCCGCCAAAACTGTTTTCTTTCCCCAAAAAGAAACTTTTTTGGTGCAAAATCACCTTTATTGACTTTTCAACGTTTTTTTCTTATTTAAATATCTCAACCACCAATGTTGACTTTTCAACACAATTTGAATTCATGTCCTTTTACATAGTGTATATGGCCATACGAATTTCGGATTTGTACCAATAATTTAGGAAACAAAATTTTCCTTGCTTTATTCGATTGTTATCATCTTTCCAGTTTGTTACAAATATTGTTTTATGCATTTAACTATGATTCGGAGAATTAAAAAAATTAAATAAACTTTTTAACTGAATGAAAAAAAAAAAGCAAGGAAAAAATTAAATAAATTATTTATAGGTCCCAAATAAATAAGAAGAAAATAAAAAAACAAAGCAAGAGAGCAAATTAAAATTAATTACAGGCCACGAAAAATAAGGAAGGATAAAAAAATAAAGTAAAGAAATAAATTAATATACATGCCCAAAAAAATTGAATTTGGAGATTAGTCAGGTATCATTTACGTGCCAGATATTTGTAAAATTGGTAGTTATTTCAACCCGATTCTCTTGGAGAATTAGAATTCTGTAAAAGGTAAATACAATAAATCAGAATTACAATTACACAAAGCCGATTATTTTTAAATTAATACAATCAATAACTAATGTTTTGTTTTAAAAAAAAACTAGGCAACAAAATAAATTTGATATTGACAAACTGATATAAGTCGGAATTTTTATAATGCAGATTTAATGTCGTAAATTTTATAATGCAGATTTAATAAGTAGTATTTTAGGCGTAAAATTGATATTAACAGATCTGATATTTTGGAAATAAAGCAAATCCTATTTAATTCATAAAAGAAAAAAAGCCGAATCCCTGGTAATCTGAAGTTGATTAGGTAACCAAATAAATCGACAATTTTTAATTCAAGGGCAATCAAGAAACACGGTTTTTTGATTTAAAAACCACAAAAAAAATCTACTAAAATCTTTAAAATAAATCGATTGTCTATAATTTAGGAATACGAAATCTGTTTTTTTTTTTTTTTGCTCGGACGAAAACCCCTATAAAATTCCGTATATAAAATTCCTAGGGTTTCATGCAAATCAACCTATAAATATAGGGTTCTACTAATTGCAAAATATCAATTTCTTTTGTAACTTGCGTTTGTGTCTTTGTTTTCTGTCTATTTTTCAAAACTTGAGCAGCTAGGTTTTCTTGGACGATGCCTCCTCTATTCGGACTGACGAAAGAAATTGACCGTACAATCAAGAAAGCTCTCAAGCTTAGAGTCTGCCGCTTTTTTGCGAGATCAGATTTCGACAACAAAGAACAAAAAATATCTTTGGAAATTGTTTTCCATGACTCTGAGGTAATCAATTGAATTTGATTTTGTTTTTATAAATAGATGCTTATAGGTTCAATTAACTACTCAATATTATTATATTGACATATTGTATTAAAACAAATTCTCTAAAAACTCAAATATAGGGGGGACGCATTACTGCGGTGATCAAGAAGATCAACATCAAGTTATTTGAAAATCGAATAGTTGAGGGTCGCGTTTATGCGATTCGAAACTATTACGTTGAAAACAACACCGGCAAATTCCGCACAACCTTGGCCAAATTTAAAATTATTTTCCACGCGAAAACAATATTGGTCGATGTGAAAGAGGATTCCTTCCCAATTACGTTTTTGACTTTCGTCCTTTCTCCACACTTATGGACGTCAATAAAGTTGATGAAACAGTTCTCTTTGGTAAGTTTTTTAATTTTTTTCAATAGTAATACACACATTCAAAACGAACTTCTTTTATCTAATTTTGTTGAATTTGATGTTGTAGATGTTATAGGAAAGCTGGCCGAGATCCGTAACCCTCAAGAGAAGGAGTCGGCGGGGGGACGTCGAGCGAGGTTGATTGAGATGATTCTCGAAGACTTGAGGTAATTTTCAGTTATAATAATTCCTAATTAATTATTAATAAGTTAATTATTTAGAATGTTTTGTATTTATCTAGGAGTCTAATTGTTCTTTGTTGTTTTTTCGTATTATAGTGGTCGTCGTTTGAGTTGTACCCTTTGGGGTGAGTTTGTTGATCAAATTCTAGCTTTCAAGAGTGGGCTATTCGCGGAAACTCCGGTTATGATCTTGCAAATGTGTCGTGCAAAGATTTATAGGGGTAATAACATTTATTTTTCTAATTGCTGTTTTGTTTACTCGAATTTCTACTTTAAAATTTGTTTTAATTTCTGCATACTATTCTGTTTTTAAATTTTTATTTAAAAATCCTGATTCTAAAATCTGTTATTCTAATTCGAATTGCAGTTTTGTTTATTCGAATTGTAATTTAAATATTTTTTTCAGTTTCAGCATTTTATTCTGTTTCTAAATTTATTTTTAAAGACAGTTTCTGCTTTCTAAAATCTGTTATTACAAATTGCAGTTTTGTTTATTTGAATTGTAAATTTTTTCAGTTTCAGCATTTTATTCTGCTTTTAACTTTATTTTTAATTTTAATTTCTGCAATTACAAATTAATTTGTCTAATTTTAAATTATGTGTTAAATTTATTTTTAATTTTTAATTTTAAATTCTGTTTCTAAGTTAAAACTGTGTTTTTTCTTAATCCTATTTTTAGGAATTTTAGAATTTGGATTCTGTGTATATATTACCTTTGGTTTTCAGTATCGTATTTTTTTAATTTTCAGATCCTATTTATTTTAGTTATTTATTTTAGTTATTTTAATTTTATGTATATAGATTCTGTCACGCTATCGAATTCATTCGAGGTTACAAAGTTGGTGACTTCTAATTCGGTGCCCGAAATTGCAGAATTTAGAAGCAAGTATGTTTTTTTAACTTTTACTCAATTAGTGTTTTATAAAAATGTGGTGTTTCATTTATTTGATTTCTTTTATACGGTGTATTTTCTTAAACATAGAATTCCAAAGGGGTCAGCGAATCCAACAAAGAGTTTTAATCGAGGGAGTTTAACGCTATCACGTAGTGAAGTTGATGATATTGCCTCCGGCGATGTTATCTTCCATCCGGTTGATTATTTGTACACGGTCGAGGAGGTACAATTTTTGTTTATTTGAGTTGTTAAATTTTTATTAGTTATTAGATATTAGAGTTTTATTTTTGATATTTGGGTTTTTAATAGAGTGATTATTTTTTCACAACAGCCATGTACTTTTTGGATTTGTGCTATCGCTGGTTCTTTTATTGATGATTGGCGGTACAACGCATGCACGAGTTGTCATCGGAAGCTTGAGGAAGATGGGAATGAGTTTAAGTGTGGGTTTTGTAATAAGAAGGCTTCATCGGGAGTCTTTAGGTGATGAATTATTTTACTAAAGCGAATGATTTGTAAAATTAATTGATCATTTAGAAAACTTTTTAATATCGAGTTTGTCTTCTTATGAAGGTACAAAGCAAGGATCGAAGTTTTGGACTCCACAGCTAACGCATCACTGCTATGCTGGGATCGGGAGGCTGAGAAATTGATCGGGAGGTCTTGCCACGACCTTCGGGTTGAATTCTTGGAGGTGGGATATTAACTATTATTAGGAATTTTAACTTTGGTTATTTGAACAAATTTAATGTGGTATTCTTTTGTAATAATGTAGAATCGACCCGACGATGATCTGTCGGAAGATTTGTTCAAGCTCATTGATCAAACAGTTCTATTCAAGGTCAAAGTCAAAATGGGTCAGATTCATAATGAATCGAGCACGTTTTCTGTTGTGCGATTGATTACTGACCCATCTCTGGTAGCCAAATACAACAAGTGGACCGTCGAATATGATGTGAGTTAGAGTATTTTTCGAAATTTGGGTTTTAATCATTTTTGACGTGTTTTAATTTTATTGAAAATTAATTCGTGTTTCCATATTTTTTTATTGAAGGAGTCGGACTTTCTGACTTTGTTACAAAGGGAGGAGATCAGTAATGGGCTGGTAAGGAAGTCGAACACTTATATTTTGGTTCCAAATACGAATTAAAGTTTTTGAAATTATATGCGTTGATTGATTTTAAACTAAAACAATTAAACAGGACGCCTGTTCCGAGGACGAGATTACTACTCCCATCAAAAAATTTGATGTCGTGGAACTGGATGGAGATAGTTCGACCGTGAGGAAGCTGCTGTTCGATGGTGATGGGGTTGATTCCACTTCTTCGAGAACATCAAGGGTTCTATCCAAGAATGGGAAATCAGTGCGTAAGGAACTCCTTTCCTTTGAAGAATGCTGTGATGCAGAGGTTGATGAGGAGGATGAACCAAGAATTGGTGGAGTTGTTCATGATGATGAGGATTAAAACGTTTATTATCTATTTATTATACTATTTTTTAAGTTTGGTTTATTATGAAGTTGGATTAGTTTTGGAATTTGATTTTGATATTTGGTTTATTTTGAGGATTGATGAGAAGACAATATATGATTTGACGTTATTTATTATTTATGTGACTTAAAAATCTGATATTTTTTGGATTTTTAATTACTTAATAAAGTCATTCTATTGTTATTAACTTTTGTGTTTAGATAAAATTACAAATAGTATATAAATTCACGTGAATGTGTATGTTGTTTCGTCTTTTATAAGGGTAGTTTAAAAGATGGATGCCTAATGAATAAYAMCTTTTTTGGGTATTTTAAYAGATGGTTGCCTAGCGTGTAAGGGTTTTTGTGTGTTCGATTTTGGGGTAGTGTGTTTATTACATATGACATGAATTATTTATCTAGAGAATAAATCAAATAGAACAATCATATAAATAAAAAACATAACTAATATACACAAACACATTCGCATAAATTAAAGAGAGTAAACCAGAGAAAGTAACATAGCACTGTTTATTGGAAAATTTATATTTAACGCATACTGTGATAACCGACAATAATCATAATCAGTTACTTGATTGATGTATATGTTTTATTAAAACTTTAGTAGCTACCGTGTTTCTTATTGTAAAAGTGTTTTTAAAAAATAGAATATTAATTTAGTTAAAAAATTTATTAAATATATTAAAATTTTGAAAGGTTGTATATCACATGATTTCCTTGATATCCAAAATGGTATAAGCTCTTTAAACTTACTAAATTACTCAATTATTATGCATCCTAATAATTGTAAAAGCTTTCGCTATTGGGTATTTAAAAAAGAAATGAATATTTCATATTTTGCGGTGCAATAGTTAGAAATTTTTCCTATTTAATAGAATCATGATCACCGAAAATTCTATTTAAAATATAACTTATATGTTTAAAGATAAGTTATATGTTTATCTCCTAACTATAAAATATAAAGATTTAATTCGTATCTTAATAATTTTTAAAAGATTTTTATTTTCTATTTTTGAAAATCCTAATAACCGAAGATTCTATTTAGAAGATAAGTATTATGGTTATCTTAAAACTATTAACTATAAAAATATAGATACGTATCTTACTTATTTATAAAAAGATTTTGTTCTAAATATCTCTCCGCGTGCCTATAAGATTATGTATAACTAACCCTAATATCATGAATTTATGACTACGCAGTCGACAACTCAATTGGGTTTACACCATTATTAAAAGAATAGACACGCATACATACATTTGAAAATAAACACATAAATACATCTGAAAATAAACACACACAACGGATAATATACATTTGGAGCAACGCATTGGTAGTAAACATAATGGGGAGGAAGGCCGATACCATACGAAAAAGAGCACAAACAAACGGAACAATGACAGGTAATTTTTTTTTTTATTTTTGCTGTAAGTTTAATATCATCATGAATCAGACGTACCTATTTTCCTGTAAACCCTCTAGATCTGCAGTTAGTAAATTACAGAAATTAGTAACATATTTAAATTGTTATTGATATGTTATTAGGTTTTTTTGAAAAACTTAAAGGAACCATGTGAATAAATTTTTTTTACCTGTTTAGCAGCAGTCCTATGAGTTGTGTCTCCTGGGATTGTGTCTTTGCCAGTTTTCCTGAATCTGTGAGGCAGCAATACACAGTTAGTATTAAATTATATTTTATTAAGTATATAATCTATTTTATATTGTTAAGATGGATAATGTGGTACTTATCTTTTTTCTTGCTGTGTTTCCTATCCAGTCTATGTTCCCTTACCTGCATAAAATATCAGATATATACAAATTAATATTGCACTGTAAATATAAAATAGTAGATTGTATGGTTCAATGTTCAAATGTTAGTTTGATAAAAGATATGTCTTTATTCGTGGCGTTGTTACACCTACTTAGACCCTGGACTCCATTCAGAGGTATTATCATACTACGATAGGTCATGTCAGGTTTTCAGCCGATAAACTTTGACATATCTTTAAAAAAAAACTCAAGTTCTGAAAGTATGAATTGAATTGTGTGCAGAAAGTTTCTTTGTGTACTTATCTTTGTTCCCGGATCTGTTGAATGCTATTGCTTGCCTCCTCTCTTTCCTGAGTAGCTTTGTCCAATATGAAAGTGAGTTATGTTAAGCTTCATTAACTTAAGTAAATGAAAATGCAATGACAGCTTTGAACATAACACACTCAATAGAGAAATGTTAACTCTGTAGACCTACTAAAACAGAATAGAAAAGTTTACTATTTGCTGAACATAAATTGTTTTATGTAAATACATTGCTTTATAGAAACAACCCATATATCAACAGATAACAGATTAGGACTACATGTAGTTACATAAAAAATCCTGCCATGTGGATCAAACAGCATGCATTACACTGTATTAAAAAAAACTCCATATAAATTAACAAGCAATCATCTTTGTTTACAGATTTAAAACTTCTCAAAAATGTACTGCTCAGCCAATCATTGAAGAAAAAACACCAAACATTAGCAATCATACTCAAACAGAATAACAAAGTTTACTGTGTGCTGAACATGGATTGTTTGGTATGATACATTGTTTTATAAAACAAACTCATATATCAACATATAACCCATAGATCAAATAGCATGCATAATACTATAAGATAACACACTACATATGACTTAAGAAGCAATCATTTATGTTTAAATGTAAAAGACTTCTCATGAGTGTTTTGCTCAGTTAATCATTAAAGAAAAAACACCAACAATAGTTTCAAACAAAGTTGAACATGCAATTACAGTAAATAAGAAGACATTTAATCCCAGTAAATAAGGATTTATCACACATTCTTATAAAAAAACAGAACACATTTCAGTATGCCTGATAGTTTATTCTGTTCATTTCTTAAACTAATCAAACAGCAAGCAGACAAAGACTCATATCTGCACAATTTTTAAATAAAACAAATAATTGTACATGCAGCAGCCTGACAATTTATTTATTACTTTTACAATTTAAAAAAAAATGATAATTTAATGAAAATGATAATAGCAGTAGCAATTTTTAAATAAACAAAGATGTAATGTATGAAAATGTTTTGCATGCGTTTGTTTTTCTTTTATTTAATTTGTATATCAGTCAAGATTTTCATACATAATTGCATGTAAATGAAATCAGTTTTTAAATTGATGCTTCTACCTGTGTATGATGGAAATCTGTCTGAATCCAACTTTATATTTTTTGAGCGCATCATTTGAGATTAGATTATTTGACTGGATGGAGCTGCCGGCAACCCTTCTTTCGTGAATATAACCTCGGCCGAAATTAAAATATAAAAACATAGAAAAACATTAGATTACATTAAATAATTACACTAGATCTAATATTTTATCACACTGGATCGAAAAATATTTTATTACACTAGATCGAAACATATATGTAGTAGATCTAACACCAGAGACTGACTTTGAACCATTTAATAATARTTTTGTAATAGATCTAACCCGATATACTTATTTTGGACCAGATCTGTAGAAATTTTGAATAGATCTAATAATATTGACTGATTTTGACCCATATCGAAAATCGAAAATTGTTTTGAAAAATTAATTAATGACTGATTTTTCACAGATCAAAAATATTTTGAAAATTAATTAAACAGATGCGTGATTTTGTTCAAGATCGGTGAAAAATGATTAGTGAATTGTACTCGAAAAAAATGAAAATAGTTCAAGAACCTGTACCTTATGTAGTGGCCTTGGAAAGTTTTGAGTTTTTGTGTTTGAGCGGCGGAGTGAAGCAGGCCGCCGGGATGAGCAGCGGATTGGAGCAGAAAGTATATCTGGACATGAGCGGTGGAGCATTTCTGGTGAGAAAATGAAGACAGATGAGATGGTGAAGTAGTGGCGTAGATGGATTACGGTGTTGAGTGTTTGCTGTGTGGCGAGGAATCGGAGCAATGGTTTTTGGTTTTGGTTTGATTAGAGCGGCGGAGAGGATTTCAGAGAGTATCAGCGGAGCGGAGGGTAGGGTTAGGGTTTGGCGAACGATGCAAATGAGGCTGGGGCCGAAAAATTAGGGTTAGCACCCTTTTATACCTAAGTTTAATCACGCTGGGCAGATGATGACCGTTCGATTCGTGTCAATCGATCTTGACCGTCCGGTTTTATGGGTTGGGTTATGGACTGGATCCGGTTTTACTAATGGGCCAATTTGAATTCTTTTACGGGCTCATCATACTGGGCTTCAGAGTTAACAATTTGGACTACAATTAAATTAATGTTTGGGATAAGATTTAATTATTTAAATGGATTGAATTATTAATTCAAGTCCATAAAATATTTATAAATTAATTTTAAAATTATTTTAAATTTATAGGAATTTTAAAGTTATATTATGATGTTATTAAATAAAATTTAATTGTCTTTAGATTAAATTAATTAATTATGCATTAACGGATTTATTTTAATTTCTAATTTCAAATTTCTTGCACGTATATTAAATCGATTTTGCTTTTATCTTTGATTATCTATTATGATGTAAGATATTTTATTTATGCGTATTTAATTAATTATTATATACATGATATAATATACGTGAATGATTTGTTTTGACATCATTCTCTATTAATGTAGATCGATCTAATTTAATCTTTTTATTTTAATAATAACAAATATAAATATAATATCGGTTTGTTTGTAAATTTAGATATTTATTCAGATTAGGATTACTTTCGTTGAACTATGTTATTATTCAATGAAGATTGAATTTATTTTTTGGTTGTAATTGTAAAGATTCAAGTAGGTAAGTAAATATAAATTTAGTTATTTTAAATTTATATGAAATTTAAAATTATATTATGATATTTTCCAATAAATTTTAATGGTCGATTTTAAAATAAAAGAATTATGCATTATTATATAGATTTAAATTTTTAATTTCAAATTGCATGTGTATGTGTAGTATATATATAATTTATTAATTCTTAATTGACATAAGATATTAGAATAATAATTTTGTATATTTTTTATGATTTATTTTACATAATTTATAATTGAAGTAAGGTATTGGAATAATATATGTATTTATTTTTTATGCATATACAGAAAMGGTGTATGTGTATTTGTGTATTTGTATATATTTTATTAATTTTGAACTAAAAAAAAGATATTAGAATAATGTCTTATTATAATATTATGTTAGTTTGGATTGCACTATAATATCAGAATATTGGGCTTATGTGGATTTAAATTTGGACTCAAARTAAATTATTCTTGGTTTGGATTTAATCATTTAAAATGTARTGAATTATTAATTAAAGCTTAAAATAAAATTTTATTTTATTTTATTTATTTATATAAATTTTAAAATAATATTATGATGTTTTTAAATATATTCTAGCTATTATCTTGGTCAAATTTAAATTAATTCTGCGTTAATGTATATATCTTGATATTTAATTTCGAATTCCATTGCAAGTAGATTAATTTAATTTTGTTTGTAGATTTGATTATTTATTATCTTGTTTGTCAAATTATTTTGTAGATTTCTTCTTTATTTAATTTGGTCAGGTTATTATTTTATTTTATCTTCTTTATATCGAAAATCAATGTCTAAAGTATATTCGAGAATGTATAAATTTAAGATTATAAGTTCAAGGTTTATTCATTTTTATTAATTTAATTTAACCTTTTTTATCTTTGTATTCATTTCCTTATGTATTTATGATTTGTTGGTCAAATTTCTACTATTCAAAAATTATGATTTAATTTATTTAAATATTTATAATTTGTTCTCTAAATGTATGATTGTCACAGGCAGTGTGAATTTGTCTGAGAATACATGCCCGTGCATGACTTCAAGAGTGCTATCAAGCGTGAGCGCAATTGCAAATACGACTCATTTAACGGATTTGAGGCGAAATTGCTCGCACGATTGTAAATATCTCGACACATTGAATTCAATGTTTTATATGTAGTTATGTTAATGTACGCCTAAAACTGATGTTTGTCTTATTTTATTTATCGGAACTAATGGCTATCCGACAATTCTTATAGGCTCCTCTGTACCAAATGAGAGTGTAACTATCGAGTCGAAAAGACACAAGACTGGTGATAGAATTTCACATTTTCAACGCTCAGCCTTTAGTGATGTCACTAATGGTATATTTTTTAATTTGGCTCCAATGATTAATTAAAATAATTTACGGTGGTATTGGTAAATCTGACGTCAATGTCTGTGACTTATGAAAATCGTAGTTATTCAATCGAGGCGGTTGTCTGGACCCCGCAATGAACATCCAAATAATGGTTGTGATGGTTCTAACTCAATAATATTCATCGATCTCACGACTGATGATCCATCCGACAGTGTAATTGTTGATGATAGTACCTTTCAGAGGAATTTAGTCCCGAATATTGACAATCCGATACATGTCAACCAGATATCGTCTAATTTGAGCGCTGGTCAGTTAATTTTCAAGGCTAAAAAAATAAAACGTACAGTTGGAATTTATTTATAAGTTTCGCAGTTGAGATTGATCTATTGCTCTGAATTGTTTTGTCTACAGCCCCGGTCAAGAGAAGACCCTACACAAGAAGGATGAGCGTACATCCAAATCTTCCTGGTGTTGCAACCACGGAGATAGGCAATTCGTCTAATGGCCGAAAGAATAAAACCTCTAGCAGTGCTGGTCAGTCGTAATTTAATGAATTTTTAGTCGTGTTTTGATTAGATATTATTAAAATTATTCGTTGCCGAGTGGTTTTTCTATCTTTATCTGCAGCTCCAATTAATAGACGACCGTACGTACGTAGGAAGAATATCGGTAGAGGGATCGGTAGCTCAAGCAATGTAATTGATCTCACGGACGAACCGATCAGCAACAACACATTGCCATCGGGTACATGTTTTTTTATTATGCTTCTGATGTCAGTCCTGTGAATATTACTATCGTTGTCAACATCGGTCTTCCAGTATGATATTCTTAATTAATTCGCAGAGTATTGGGATATTGGAGATGCGAGCTATCGTTGTAGGTTTTGTGGTGCGATGTTTTGTACGAGGAGAGGTCGATGTCCCATGGTAACGCAGCGAATCCAGACTACAATGGTTGTTGTAGTCACGGCATCATTGACCTCCCTCGATTGATGGAGCCGCCTGCGTTTCTTCGTGAACTGTTGCACGGAACCAACAGTGCAAGCAAACACTTTCAGGATAACATTAGATCGTATAACAGTATGTTCTGTTTTACGTCCATGGGGGGGAAGATTGACAACGATGTAAATAAAGGAGGTGGTCCTCCCATTTTCAGAATACACGGTCAGAACTACCACTTGATTAGTGGTCTATTGCCAGAAAATGGTGGAACCCTTAAGTTTGCACAGCTTTATGTGTATGATACGGAACATGAAATTTCTCACCGGATGAATTCAGTGAGGTTTGTTGCGTCAATAATAATTATAATAATTTTCTAATTGTGAAGGTCTTGATATTGTTTACAACATGGCTTATATTTAATGAAACGTCTTTTGTGCCAATCGTGTTGTGACGTAGGCAAGTAGGATTGGCTAATAACCTGCGTGAAGAGATTGTCGACGGGCTGAAGCAAATGTTGGACGACCATAATGAACTTGTGAAGACGTTCAGAATGGCAAAGGATAAAATACAGGAGTGTGGTCATACCGATGTTCGGGTGCGTCTTATTGGCAAGAGGACCAATAACAGGGATGAATGTACACGCAATCTGCCCACTTGCGATGAAGTTGCTGTGTTGGTTGTCGGTGAGTTTGATTCAGCTCTGGGGGATAGGGACATAGTGGTTGAATCCTGTAGTGGTTCCTTGCGCAGGATAAATGAGCTGAATGGATCGTATTTGGCCTTGCAGTATCCTCTGTTGTTACCTTATGAGGAGGAGGGTTACACAGAGAAGATCCCGTTTACGGAGAGAAAGAAGAAAACCGAGAAGGGACGAAAGTATATCAGCGCCCGTGAATACTTTGCATTCAGGCTTCATGAGAGGGGGGACGAGCCCTCTACTATTCTTTCGTCCAGACGATTATTTCAGCAATTTTTCGTGGATGCGTACACCATGGTCGAGACGGATAGATTAAAGTATATTCGATTTAATCAGAAGAAACTTCGGTGTGAGATGTACAGGGGTTTGGCTGATGCTGTCATGCGCGGTGATGCTGACCCGTCTGCACGGGGCAAGCGTATTATATTGCCATCTAGATTTACCGGTGGAGCCCGCTTCATGATACAAAACTATCAAGACGCGATGGCCATATGCCGCAAGTATGGTTATCCGGATTTGTTCATAACGTTCACGTGCAACCCAAGTTGGCCCGAGATTGTTCGTTTCTTAGATGCACGTAATCTTAGAACCGAGGATAGGCCGGACATCGTCTGTAGAATTTTTAAGGCGAAGTTGGACGAGCTGATAGAAGATCTTCGCAAGAATCAAATATTCGGGGAGGCCGTTGCAAGTGAGTAGAAGATTACCTTTGTCTATTACCGTGTTGTTTATTAATATATATCCGTGTTTGTCTTTAAACTGTCCATTATAATATGTATTTATTTTTCTTTAAAATGCGTGCAGTTGTGTACACGATAGAGTTTCAGAAGCGTGGGTTGCCGCATGTTCACATATTGTTGTTCCTGGTGAAATAAGCCAAGTATCCGACTCCTGTGGATATAGATAGGATAATTTCGTCCGAAATACCCGATGAGGCATCCGACCCCACGTACTATGAAGCCGTGAAAAAACACATGATGCACGGACCGTGCGGTGTTGTAAAGAAAAACTCCCTGTGCATGGTTGAGGGGCGGTGCACAAAGCATTTCCCGAAGCAGTACATGGAGGCTACGTTGATTGACGATGAGTGTTATCCGCGTTACAGGCGTAGGGATAATGGGAGAACGCTGGAGAAGGGTGGTGTCCCCCTGGACAACAGATATGTTGTCCCTCATAATCGTCGACTGTTGATGAAATACGGTGCACACATCAATGTGGAGTGGTGCAATCAATCGAGGTCTATCAAGTATCTGTTCAAGTATGTCAACAAGGGACACGATCGTGTGACCGCAACTTTCTATCATAGAACTGACTATGGTGATTCTGACGAACCCGTTGACGAAGTGAACATGTACAACGACTGCAGGTATATTTCTTCGTGTGAGGCGGCCTGGAGGTTGTTGGGTTTCGAACTGTAGTATAAGTACCCTCCGGTCACGCATCTCAGCTTCCATCTGGAGAACGAACAGAGCATTGTTTATGAAGAGGACGAAGATATTGAGGATGTGCTGAATAAAAAAATAGTGAAGGAGAGCATGTTCCTTGAATGGATGGAGGCGAATAAGAAATATCCTCAGGCGAGACTTCTGACGTATGCAGAGGCACCCTCCGAGTTTGTATGGGACAGGTCTGCGAGGAAGGAGAGGCCCAGGAAACAAGTTCCGTGTGTTGGTAGGTTGTATTACGTTCCCCCAGGCTGTGGGGATAATTACTACCTGAGGTGCTTGCTTACTGTTGTCCGCGGAGCTACTTGCTATGTAGACTATAGGAAGCACGATGGTGTTCAGCATGCGTCGTACCGTGAGGCATGTTATGCAGGTGGTTTGTTGGAGGACGATAGGGAGTACATTGATGGCATCGCCGAAGCAAGTAAGTGGGCCTCTGCTCAATCTCTCAGGCGTCTTTTTGTGTCGTTGTTGTCGGCTGATACTCTTGCTAGGCCCAAGGAAGTTTGGGACAAGAGTTGGCAGTTTCTTTCGGAGGATGTGCTTCACAGGCAACGTCGGATTTTTCAGAATCCAGGTATGTGCACGTGGTGCAGCGTAATGAATCGTGATTATAATTCACTAAATGTGCTCTATTAGTTATGGTTTTTGTGTTTGAGTGTGCTATGACCTAAACGTGTGTTGTTACTTGGAAGAACTGAATTTGAGTGAGTCTCAAGTAAAGGGTTTAGCCTTGGTAGAGATTGAGAAATTACTGAGACATCAGAGGAAGAGCCTGCGCGATTATGATTCCATTCTGTTTCCGGAGAACGATGGTAGCAGTGTTGGTCACAGTAGATTGATCCAGGATGAGTTGAACTATGATCGTAAGGCGTTTTTCGCTGAGCATGCCGAACTTCTCTCGAAAATAACGAGTGAGCAGAAGGGTGTTTACTCCAAGATAATGAGTGGGGTCGAGTTCGATGGTGGTGCTATGTTCTTCGTGTATGGCTATGGAGGTACGGGAAAAACGTACCTGTGGAGAACTCTGTCCGCTAGGCTGAGGTCTGAGGGTCATATCATGCTGAATGTGGCATCGAGCGGCATAGCTTCTCTGCTTTTGCCTGGTGGAAGGACCGCGCACTCGCGGTTCGGTATCCCTCTGAATCCGCACGAAGGTTCGGATTGTAATATTAAGAAAGGCACCCCGCTTGCGGAGTTGGTGATTCGTTGCAAACTCATAATATGGGACAAGGCTCCGATGATGCACAAGCATTGCTTTGAGGCTGTTGAGAAGAGCTTACAGGATATAATGGAGGATGTAGATTCGGCCAACAGGCACAGGCCATTTGGTGGGAAGACCGTTGTGTTCGGTGGAGACTTTCATCAGATATTGCCCGTTGTCCCCAAGGGCAGCCGACAGGACATAGTCAATACGGCTATCAATGCATCCAGCATGTGGAGGCACTGCACTGTGTTGAGACTTACTCAGAACATGAGGCTCCGGAGTCTTGGTGATGGACAAGAACATGCTGAGTTGGAGGAGTTCTCCGATTGGATTGTCAGCATTGGAGATGGAATGATAGGAGGACCGAATGATGGTTGTGCTGCAATAGAAATTCCCGATGATATCCTCCTCCGATATTCGGGCGACCCCATTGCGGCTATTGTTGAGGATACATATCTGATGTTTAGGGACTCTATTGATGACCCGATGTTCCTGAAGGATAGGGCCATATTGGCCCCGACTCTCGATGTTGTGGACTCTGTCAACGAGTACATGAACACTTTGAACTCGAGCGAGGGGTACACCTATCTGAGTTCGGACAGTGCCTGCAAATCCGACGGTGGGAGTGATTTTTTGAGTGATTTGCACACGCCCGAATTCTTGAATGGTGTAAAGTGTTCTGGGGTGCCCAATCACGAGCTGCATCTGAAGGTGGGGATGCCTGTTATGTTGTTGAGGAACATAGACCACTCAATGGGATTGTGCAATGGGACCAGATTGGTTGTTACGAGACTATTCACTCACGTCCTTGAATGCAAAATTCTAACCGGTGCAAAGGCGGGAGAAAAATTGTTGCTTCCCCGGATGAGTCTAAGGCCTTCCGACGTTAGGATACCTTTCAAGTTTCAAAAAGGCAATTCCCGCTCATGATTTCATATGCGATGACGATAAATAAGAGTCAGGGTCAATCGCTCTCGAACGTCGGCCTTTATCTGAAGAATCCCGTGTTCAGTCATGGCCAGTTATACGTTGCCGTGTCGCGTGTCACCCATCGAAAGGGATTGAAGATATTGATTTGTGGTGATGACGATTCGGGATCGAACGTGACCAATAATGTGGTGTATAAAGAAGTATTCACGAACGTGTGAATTTAACGTTCATGTACGTAGTGTGGATTCGATCTATAATTATCAAGTGCGGATCTTTTAGTTATTTCTCTCAATCTCTATTTCTCTATTTATTTATTTCTTCACATATTAAATAATAATAAAATAATATTAACACAACTTGCATTTCTATATTTAACTTTCTGCCCCGTGCATCGCACGGGTGAAAAAAAACTAGTATATATTAAAAGAGAGGTCTAGATAGAGAAAATAATAGGAGTAGAATACCACGTAAATGCCATGTAGGATTAATAATTATTTTACTTAGTAATTTTCTTAATATAATTAGAGAAGTAAATACCTTAATTAGATTGTCATCCCGGAGAGAGAGAAAAATATGAGTAGGAAAGAGAAAAAATGACACGTAAAATTATTTTTCTTTTTTTAGTTATGTAGGGATTTTATTAACATAATTATGATAGATACATTAATTAATATTAATGATGATTTGATTTCCTTTTTTAATTAAAAAACCACCTAGGATTAGTT
>BMAC01000729.1:68420-160070 GCA_014905375.1 Phtheirospermum japonicum | reverse complement strand
CACGCATATTTGGAGAATTATTATTATATAGCAACTATAATAATTATAATTAATCAAAGTATACCCAATTCTCAGATAGAATAAGTAAATAGGAGATAAGTTAATCCATTTGTTTCAACTTTCAACAAATAATTAAGTTATATTCATTTAATTTTGTATATTATAAATATTTACTTACGTTTAATAACTGTGTATCATAAAAGTACGGGTGATACACTAGTTTATAATGGAGAGGCATATAATTGTCGCACAATACTCACTATTAGATTAAAAGATCATTTCACAATAGAATATTTCATCTGAAAATATTACTTCCTTCTAAATTTTGCTTGTCGAAAGATACCATATTTTCAACTCGTGTAGTGTTACACCGGTGTCTAATCAATATCAATTATAACATAATATATTTACTTTCTAAAATTCCTAACATTATGCTTTTTCCTAATACGAAAATATAAATAATTCATATATAATTATAAAGAACTGGAATCTAAATTAGTTATATTAATTAAAAGATAAATTATATATAAGATAATCTTAATTGCCAAAAAAAAAATTCACTTATGAAAATAATCTAAATGAGTTATATTTATGACACAAGTTAAAATAAATGATTTTTTTATAATTTTTAATTAACTAAATAAGTAAATTATGAGTTATTTGAAAGATATTGTATGTATGTAAATACAACTTATTAATGAGATTAATATAAACATGAAAATAAGATAATTTACTAATAATTAATAAACTATGATTAGACACTGATACTATAAGATACAGTAATATAATATATTTTTTTATTTTTTTCTAAGTATGTAAGTGAAAAACATTCAATGAATTTAATATAAATATAATATATAAAATTATTTAATAGTAATTAATAAACAGTAATTGAACACATGTACAATACGCCACTAGTTGAGAATACAACATCTATTGAATTGATTTGCTCCTAAAAACTTAAAATGTGTTTGTACATAGTAAAGTAAAATATTTGGTCGTAACTATTGAAAACATAAAACTTATTTATACATAGAACAACAAAATTGCTTCACTCTTCAAATCAAATAATATAAAAACTTATACTATCTAGAAAAAGAGAAATCCAAATATTTACAAAAGAATTACTAAATATATTAAGGGATGCCAACAAAACTTAGTCAGATTGGTCAAAAGTTGATGTTATATAATAATAAACGTAACTGAAAAATATAAAATATAACATAAGAAAATCTGGAAAAAAATAACTAAATAAAAATTAAAGTTCATAATTAGATCTTATCGTGTGAATTACTCCATTCGTCCCACAAAGATAGTCCAGTATTCCATTTTCGTCCGTCCCACATACCATATTTAACATATCATTAATTTTTCATTTTCACACATACTCTTAATTAATATTCTTGAAATACTAATTTTCTACCTCGTAAGTTGTGAATTAATGATTACAATGCAAAATCTTAATATTCCAATAACAAATATACTAATTCCAACACTGATTTTTATTATTATTAATTGATATTTATAAATTCAAGAAGGGTACGTATAATATTTTACGACTTATTATTTCCTTCTCACCACCACCATCTCCTCCCTTTTTCTTTCCATCAAGATTTGATTCTTTGTTTGCTTTCTCATTCTTCTCACCACCAGGTGCTTCCTCATTTGCTTTAAATAGCATACAAAAGTGGTGCAAAATTATCAGACACATAATCTACCTACATTCAATAACTTATTAACAATTCAGAAAATTCGGATCAAAATCAAGTGATTACTAAAACACATACATAAAACCTAAAATTCTTGGACGGCATACCTAATTCCTCAAATAAAATAAAATACAAAACAAGGCAAAAATCTACAACTGCCCATTAAACAAGAAAGCAACAAAAGAGAGTATACCTGAAAACTCATATCGGCATGGGTCAGTCTCCTTTCTTTCCCCGACAACTGGAAACGATTCACGCTCCAAAATCATCGTCACGGCTCTTCGAATGGATCCGAGATTAGGAAATAGGATTTGTGCATGTGGTTGAATTTATTTAGGTCTGGGCGGGCCTATCTTTGTCGTTTTTTACGTTTATTAGTCCATGAAGGATTGGGACTTTGACCCATGAGAAAAACCTCCCATGCAAGCTTTAGTTAATGTAATAATAAAAACAGAAAATTCCATGATACATGATTTGAGCGTCTTAATTCAAATTTTGTTGCCATAGTTACAAAATATCATCGATGCCTAACTATTATATAAGAAATCTCATTTTTATGTAATTAAATTTTGTAGTCTATTCTGATAACTAATCAAATTTAATTATTTTTAGATATTATTCTTAATTATCTTTCCTATAATATCTCATCCATCTATAATTAACATAATTATTCTTAGATACCATTCCTAATTGTTCTCCCATAGTATTTTACTCACCTTCCTTATCAAGAAAAGATAATTAACGTTTGTTNATAATTAATGTAACAATTCTTTACACACGTTTTTTTTTCTTTACGCATGTTTTTATTTTTTTTTTATTAACGTAATTTTTATTTTATTTTTGGGTTTGATATTTATTTATATTTAATTTATTTTCATATATCTATCTTATATCATAATCTTTTATTATTTGATTTATTGTTTATTTATAAGTATTTATAATTTTAGATGAACCAAATTTGATTACTTAAAGAATAAAAAATTGAGCAAACAATTTCTTTTGAGCAAACAAAGTTATTTATTTTCTATTTCTCATTTTATTTATTTTTTATTTATTCTGATTTAAAATATGAATGAACAAATATCCTACTGTAATATTTATTTTATTGTAATTATCCTTAGTTATCATCCCTAATTACTCTATTATAATATCTTACTTATCGAGAATTAATTATTACTGTAACAGTAAATATGTTCATTACACATTTTTTATTTTATTCTAGAAACAATTATTTATTTATATTTAATTAATTTTTCTATATCGACAGAAAATTAACTACAAATAAAACAAATAAAATCAGAGGACCTAACAGGCTTATAAATTCAACATCAACATAAAATCATGTAAATAAGACTTATAACTAAATTACAGATCAACTATACATAAATCAAAATATGAATATAAATAATCTTACAAGTCAACTATACATAAACCAGACATCAACATAACAAAAAAAAAAAAAAAAAAACCAGCAACAAGAAAATAAACAGATAGTAAAAAGAAAATGTACAACTAGTACTCACGAGATGCACGACCCATATACAATAGATAAATATAAAATAAACCAAATAATATAGATATATGAACATCCCAAGCAGAAAATCTCGTAAAATAGACGATATGTTTATTCATCCGTATAAATTACACACAATAATCAAACCAAAAAGTACAAAAACAATTAACATAAGTAAACAACAATCTTGGTTTTTATGACTTTTCTAAACCTATAACAATTAATCATGTAGAAAAACAACACAAAATAACAGAAAAATATTTATTATTTGCACAATAAACAAAAGTAATATAATAAAAGTAATAAAAATCTTAAAAATAATCTTGTTTGTATTCTGTCAACCCTAACAACAATCGAATTCCTGTAGTCCATATTTAGCCAACGTCGCGTCTTCTCGTACTTTTCCCAAAGAGCTGCTACCCACAGCTCGATTCTCGTTCTCGACCTGTGACCGGTCGCTTTTGTCCTCTCAGATTACAGCCCGAACTCAAATGGTCTGGTGCTTCGCTATCACATTTTTTCCACGGTCAGTCGGAGCTCCTACGAGTCACAATCGGTGCGATGAACCTTTAATCGGATAAAAACTCAGATAATGGTAGAAATTAATTAATTACACAAAGCAAATAATTAACTGCACAATAAAACCGAACGATACCATCTTGACCAATTCGGTACGCCGTCGATCTGAGCCAGGAAGCGCCGTCTAAACTCCGACGAACGAAGACAGAAACGTCGTCTAAACTCGCTTGACCTGATATTTATGGTCCACAAAAAAAGAGGTTACCTAAGGATAGAAGTATGTTATATGGCAAGAAATAAAGTAAATACCATAAAGGAAAATGAACTTTTTCATCTTGTAAGTTGGCCTACTTTGCAATTTAGTCCTTTTTTTTGCCTGTTTTCAATTTCGTCTGTTTTCTTTTAAAATATCTGCAATTTAGTCCGATTATCGCCGAAAAAACTCAATTTTACCGGACTTTGCTGATTAGGCTTCAGTTTGTGCTGAGTTGTCTTTTATATTGGGAGAAATTCGGCCACGTGGAAATGAATCAAAAGAAAATTATTTTCAGCCCCACCCAAACCCTAGATCATCAGCCCTATATTCCTCCGCCCCACCAGCTCAGCCCCACGCCGCCGGCGCCGCACAGCGACGCCTCCCCAGATCCAAATCCCACCACCCTAGGATCACCACCCTATGATCCGACCCGAACCCGGTGAGCCACGATATCCTCGGCCCCCTGTATCAACACGCTCACTAGCTCTTCTTCCTTCATGCCGCCTTTCCATCCGCCGCCTTCCCACCAGCCCCACCCTCGCGCTGCCGCCGCAAAATCAGAGTCACCACGGACACCATCAATTTTAGAGCCATGGTCCAAGAGTTCACTGAGATCCCCCCGCCGTCGTTTGACAGCTCATCCATCCCGAGAGCACGACTCGATCTCTTTGGGTCGAGATTCGCCGCCTCTTACGATGCTCCTCCACCGCCGTATCTCCGTCGCCCCTTCGCCCAGTAAGTCCAGCCGCCGCTCCCGTTCCTCGCTCCCACCTCCGCCATTGGGGCTTCTTCTTCCACCATTAACAACAACAACAATAATATCACTTCTGTAATCTCTTCAAACACAATCACAGCTTCTAGCTCAAATCCCGCCATTAATTACCAGCTCCCAATCACGCAAAGCTCTGCAAATTCTTTCCAAAACCCATTTCTCACTAATTTCCTCCAAACAAACCCCAAATTTCTATTCTCCGATCCAATGGCCTCTGCAAATTCTGCCACCACTACGGGAATTCACCAATTTGTGCTGTTGTCGCCTTGTCAGTTCACCTGGTCGCTTTCGTCTCTGATCGAAGAAGGATGAGAAGCTCGTAGATGATTTCAGAAACTGAAGTAGAAGAGAAACGGGACGGACGAATTTAGGGATGGAGCAGGGTTCCTCTTTTTATGCCTACATGGCAAATAAAAATAATTTTCTTTTAATTCATTTCCACGTGGCCGAATTTTCCTCAATATAAAAGACAACTCAGCACAAGCTGGCGCCTAATCAGTAAAGTCCGGTAAAATTGAGTTTTTTCGACAATAATCGTATTAAATTGCTGATATTTTAAAAGAAAATGGACAAAATTGAAAACAGGCCAAAAAAAAGGACTAAATTGCAAAGTAGACCAACTTACAGGACAAAAAAGTTCATTTTCCCTTACCATAAATATATTTAATTTATCCCATAAATAGGTGATATTGGTCCTAACTAAAGTTTGGTAATATTGATATAAAACTTAACTCATCATGTAATAAAGAGAAAAAAAAAAAACACACGTAAGAATTGAAGAAATGCTAACCCAACATAAAACCTGAATTTATATTGGTAAAAGTTGTATTTGATGGTATTTTCTCTAATAAAAATCGTGAAGTTTGTTTGTGGGTTGATCCGAACTTTTCACACCTATTTTTATTGAAGTTGTCAAGTTTAAAAAGTTCGCTCGTAAGAGTACGAGTTCGCTTGTAGGTTGGCAAGTTGAATCTCTCGAGGAAAACTAATCGAATGTTCTTTTTGTGTTTGTTTTCACGAATAAAAAAATAATGAAAAAGCGAATCTAAACACTTGGAATCAAGAAAACGAACAATGGAAGCAAAAGTTTTGAGAATTTTTTTTAGAAAACAAGGATTCTAGAGCTCTAGAATCATCTCCACGACCACTTGGGCATTTCATCGAACACCTTACCAACAAGCTTGGGTTGTCAATCCCAACTTGTAGATTTAGTACCCAATAAACCCAATTGATGGTTTTAAATGATTTTAAGCTCTAGACCCGTAAGATCTAGCCAACAATCATCAACAATTTCAATATCACAATCCCAAAACAATCAAGAACACGATTCATCATGATAATACACCAATGGGGGGGGGGGGGGGTTGATTGGCAATTATTCTAATAAGATCAAGTAAACTAATAAAGCAAAGGAAATAGAAGACTTACTAATTAACGATGAAGAGTAACAACGTTCAATCGAGAAATCCACGATGACTCGACACCACCATGGGAAGGGGGTTTTGAAGTTCTTTCCGATATTCTTATTCTTAATAGCAATATGTATAGGTTCCATTAAAATTTTAAATTTAAAATATTCAATGATTTGATATCGTCATCTAACAGTACATGTAGATCAATTCATCTGAGGAGGAGAGGAGACAACCATATATGGTTAAATATCGACATGGACATATTGGATGGAATCCAATACTCCCATAGTGGTGTTGAGGAAAAAGATAAAGAACTGAAGATAATCAGCTCTGCTTAACACGTCCAAGTTGACGTGGGTAGTTTTGAACAACGCCACCGCATGCCTCTAGGCATTGTTATCGCAGTCCCTGATGGCTTCCCAAGACGACTCCCTAAGGCGGGAATACTCTCATACGCCCACCACTTATATTTTAAATAATAAACAAAAAATAAGAATACAAAACAATAATGAGATAAAAAACACAACTATGAAAATAACAACAAAAAAAAAAGCATAGGAAAATCTCACACTTATTACTTGAAGTGGTATCAGGAATCCATAAATTTTGTAATCTCCAGAGACATGCGTTTCCATAGACTCCAAATAATGGCACAAGTACTGAAAGACGAACTTGCCCAACGAAAACGTGTCCCACAATTCCGAATTCTCAACTAACACCCATATCCAATAATCTATGGGTGCCATGTACTCAACCCCATAGAGAAACAGCATCAGTGCTAATATTTTCGCCACTTTCACTGCGTCGTCAGGTGTGGCAGAGAAAACTCCATCCTCAAACTTTTTTTGCAATTCTCTTGCACGGACAATCTCACCATCAAACATCCGTTTGTATAAATTGTCAGGGGGAATTTGTAAATCTACAGCCTTTGGGTCGAAAGGGGATGTCCCGAACTGAAGCCCTAAAACCATACAAAATTTTGTTTTCAAAAAATGGATATTTGTATGGTTTAAACGGAATTATCTCTCGTATTTGTTCTTCTCTTGTGAATTTTTCATCAACACCTCTCTGCGCAACAAACCAATCAGTACTTTTCCACAGATACTACTTTCCGCCGGAAACCTCATAATATGTCTAAAATAGAACTCCTTGAATGCCTTTAACCGATCAATCTGCTGCAATCGATCGGCTATCATCGTCATCATTGACATCTGCACAAAATATTTGATTTTTTCTAACCTAAATCGTTCTTCCTTTCCATCTCCACTCCGAATTATCCTGAAAAAGAAATATAAAATATAATTATATTCAAAGTTCAAAAAAGACAGAGTCTCATACAATAAACATACACCTCAGACGAATTAATACAAACTCGACCCAAACATTTTGCACCACTCGACCCTAAATTAACCTCTCGCCTCAAACATACAAATATAATCCTCATACCAAATATTTACATTGATCGACCCAAACAACCCTTCTCGCCCTCTACATCATTAACTACTCGACCTAAATAATTATCACCTCTCGCCCCAAATTCTTTTTCATGAAATGAAAGAATTTTGCATCTGTCGACCCTAATAAAACATATCGCCCTTAAAATATCAAATGACTCGACCCAAATAATTAAACAACTCGCCCCTAAAATAAAATAAAAAATTAAATGCAAGAATTTTGTATCTGTCGACCCTAATAAAATAGATCGCCCCAAATATCAGGCAACTCGACCCAAATAATTAAATTACTCGCCCCTAAATTAAGATGAAAAATGAAATGAAATGCAAGAATTTTGAATCTGTCGACCTAAATAATTAAACTACTCTCCCCAAGCATACATACACATACTCCGGTCGACCCAAATAAACGTGATCGCCTCAAATATGAAACTACTCGACCCGAAAAACTATCACCTCTCGTTCCAAACATATATTGGTCGACCTAAATACAACTACCCACCCCAAATTATTAAACAACTCGACCCAAATTATTGAACAACTCGACAATAATTTTGCGTTAAGAATCCGACCTATTTCAACTAGCAAAAATAATAACAAAAAAAGTAACAAAATTCAGGTGGCTAATTTGCGGTACCTCGAAGCCGGAATGACGTGTTCCTTGCGGCGGAGCGGCGTCGTTCTTTTTTGGCCTTTTAGTGTTGCCAGCGTCCCCACTCATCTTCTTCTTCCCTTTTGCAGCGCCTGTTTTCTCAGACTCAGACATTTTCGCGGGATTTATTTTGATAGTTTGTTTGATAGGTATCGCCGAATTTGTTTTGGTATCGTCGGAGGAGAAGAATAATAAATGAAAATATAAGATTAAGATTAGTATGTGTTTTACTTTCATGTGGTTTAATTTCGTTCGAGTCGATTGTTATTGTTTGAGTCGATCAACGAATGGGTATTCTAGACCTTTCAAATTCCAAAGTGGGTATAAAATATTTTTTTTATTATTAATGGATAAAAAAGAAATTTGCTCTGTGTAAATGGGTATTTTGGATGATTTCCTCTACAGAGAAAATGCACAATCATAGGATGAGACATCACACATTAACGTTTCCTCTCGATTAGAAACTAATTTAAAGCCTCTGATTAGAATCTAATTTTAAGCCTCGTTTACGTACACAAAATAAATAAATACGACTCACACGTTCAATTATCCATAAAAATCAGCCAATGGATTCTCCATCCCGCTAAATTCATATGTACCATAAAAACAATCGAAAGACTTTTCACAAGTTGTCAAAAGAAAAGAAAAACAGAGAAAGTCAACATCTCTAATATGACTCCTAAAGTCCTTTACTTGTCCATGGTGTCAAAAAGAACAAAAATTGTCAAATGTTAGATATCAACACTTGTATCCGACTTTTGGCCCTCTTAAGATACGATGCGATAACTAACTCGGGATTTAGTGCTTGCAATTAGTACAGTAATGCTCTGTCATCGGAGCTCCACAATTGTAACAAAAAGAATATGTACACCTACAATCAACAGACACAAAACAAAATAAGCACGTATTCTAACCAAGTTGAATCAAGTAAGGAAATGAAATCAGGTTAAAAAACGGGAATATATTCACACTTAAAAAAGCATCACAATAATTACCATTACATAGCATCCAATATAGAGCATGTAAAGCAAATATTTCAAGAGTTTGAAAAAAAAAATCAGGTTCAAAATGGTCGTGAGCAATTGCACACTATGATAAGAATCAGATAAATAGATAAAAATCTCAGTGTTATAACATCAATCTCGTATCCATATATTGCATAACCTCTAATTACCGCGAAGTTTAATTGATCAAAAACATAATACGTACCCAATAATCACCAAACGATTTTATAATCTCAATTAAACGACACAAAACGCCAAATAACCAAATTAATAAATAAAACTCGAAAAATTTCAAGAAAATCAACCTGCATTTCATTAACAAGCAACCCTCGGATTTCTCGACATAGAATTTGCACTTAGAACACCTCATCCAGTTCTTACTCTTGGCAAGATTCATAAGCATTATATCCTCATTGCTCCTCTCATCCTTATTCAACTTCTGAAACTCCGCGCAAACGATCCCCATATGCCAAGGCACCTTACACTGCACACAAAAAAGCCTGTTACAAGCCGGACACTCGGATTGGGCTATAGCCCCACTTTGTCCACACACGTCGTCAACTAATAACGCCGAGCAATCCTTAAACGGGCAGTAGAATTTCTCAGAATCCAAAATCATTGCCTCACACAACGCGTCGCCCCACCTGTCCAAAACCTGCTTAGGCAATATAGATTCGCAATACTGTGGCTCAAGAAACCCTTTACACCCGGAAACAGGGCAGTTAATTGCGATTATGTTGTCCTGTAACTTGGATGCCACGTATTTCCCTATGCAATCGGAACAGTATGAATGATTGCAGCCCAAAACGCGAAAGATTGCATTTTTAGGTTTTTCGTCGGTACAAATTTCGCAGACAAAGGTTAAAGGGGCGCTTGATTTGGAAATTAAACACTCCCCTTGGAAAACCCTTTTCCCGGTTTTCGTATTGGGAAAACAGTGAAGCAGTTTTACATCGTCGTCGTCGTATTGGGATAAATCGATTACACCTTTGATTTTCCGAGGAGGGCGATAATCTTCAACTGAAATGGGGTCGGATTTGGTGGTGCCCCTCTTGGCGGGACACGACGTCGCAGGAATGACAGAGATATCATCGTCGTCTGAATTATCGGGGATATTCACGATTTCTAAAACCTTTGTCTCCATTGAAGAATTAGTTTGATAAGGTATCAGTTGATTTGCTTCTGGTTCGAAAGCTGGTGAGGCGTAGTATATGGGTTGAGATTTGAAAAGGAGAATTGTTTGAAATGTGGGGTCTGTCTGGGTACGATGTATATTGGTAAAGTATAAAGCAAAAGGATTTTAACTTTTGGGGGTTGGGTTTTAGGAGTCTTCCTATATTCTTAGTTGACCGAGATTTTCTTAGATTATGTGCATAATCTATCTTCTACTAATGATTTTGATTTCTAATTATCGTACCACATTTAATAAGTACTCGCGATTGGACTTTTGTTCCATCTGTTGAATTTTAATAAGTACTCGCGATCGCACTTTTGTTCCATCTGTTGAATTTGTCTCCTTCTATACAGTAGTATCATTTCTATATTTTTATATTTGTATTTTTTTAATACTTATTTTCAAGAGATAATTAAATATTTATAAGGAGATTATACGTGTCGTAATTATATAATTTTTTGTCTAATTATAACCATTAAATCATTTTAGAAGATAAATAGTGGGGTATCAATGGATGTAAATATAGGGGTGAGAGGCATGGTGTATTCACGGCACCGTGGTCATTTTCATGTTTTTATTACATTTTTAGTTCTTCTAAACAAAAAAATATTAGTAATTTATTATTTATAATTAAAACACTAATCGTCATTCTTAATTTGCGTGAAATGGTCTATAACGACAAATAAAATACGACGTAAGGAGCACGTTATTAGAGTTGTCATAATATTCAAAACTATGGGTAGTAATTTGAAGCACAACATATTGTTCACATGAACACACAATATAAAATTATAGAGCTTGGATTGAGGTTGGTTGAGTTTGAGTCGTTATCGTGCTTGTCAGATAAGGCATGTTAAAAAACAGGCTGGAATCATGTTGGCTCAGTAAGCATAATCTTTCTCATTTCCTCGTTAATAGGGTTTTCTATCCTAATCTTTTATTAGACTATTCATATTGATAATTTCTTCGAATATATGTGTTTTATAAATTAAGTATGTAAGAAAAACAATAAGCTCAGTCGCACATTGAGACCATTTTGTTTGTGATACTTTAACGCATTAGTTTGTTTAATCGTGGTATTTTAAGTATATTTTGTACTCTCTCCATTTCAAAATAAGTGTCGTTTTAGAAATTCAATTTTATTACAAATTAAGTGTCGTTTTAGAATTTTTTACCACTTTATTCCAATTTTATCCTCACTTATTTTAAGAAATATAAACAAGTTTATGATAATAAAATAACTAAAAGGAAAGATTGAAAGTAATTAAATGAGAATATTATTAATTGATTGAGGATATGTTGGTCAAATATTATGTTCCTTAATTTTGAACAAAAACTCTAAAACGACACTTATTATGAAACGGAGGGAGTAATACTTTAATTACCTTTTGTGACTATATGTGGTCTTACCGTGAGACCAAAAAAGTGATGATCTCGCATGAGAGCTACTCATATTTTACTAGCTTATGATCCTAATGGGCTTCATAAATAAATGTAAAATTTATGCTTAGCACGCCTATTTGAACGAATCGTGTTTTTCATGTTTTTATTGTTTCGTGTTTGAGTATGCCTCGATAACTTAGTGTGTGGTGATTAGCGCAGATTTGTCCTTATATTTATTAGTATTTTAGTTCTTTTTTCTATTTGTTTTTGGTATAAGTTGGATGATTTACGCCTAATTCTGTATTTTATATTTTCAGCTTATTTTACTGTATTTTAATCATAACTTATGAGAATAGGTGATTATTCGTTGTTTTTCACCTTACAGCTAAGTAACCGGAAGAATTCAGCGCGTAAATAGATGAAGTTCGATGTTCAAAAGTGGAGAATGAGCTTTCCGGTGAACGAGTAGCAGAAAGTTCAAGAAAATGAGACGTACTCTCAGTCGCGTCGGTCGACGCGGATCATGTCGCGACGGTCGATACTCTATCGAAGCCAAGCCGATGCAACTCTCTGAAGCGTCGATCCAAAAGTGCGTCTGTCGATGCCAAGCCGATGCAACTTGCTGTTGCGTCGATCCATGACAGCGTCAGTCGACGCCCCCGCCCAGTTGACGCGAGTGCACAGGCAGCGTCGATGTCGAGCTCCAGCACGCGTCGGTCGACGCGACGTCGGCGTGGCTACCCAAAAATGAGTTTTTAGGGTTTCTTGTGTGCCAAGACATGCTATATCTATAAATACCCTTCATATTTCGATTTTTAAGGAGAGGACCACTACCAAAAGAAGACACACGACTACCTAGGGTTACAGAGCACAAAAACAATGCATTTATACACTCCGTTACGTAGACAGAAATCAAGATTGAAGATTCAAGATCCTTACGCTCAAGAATCACTTCAAGTCGAGACTTCGTTCCCAACTCCGGATTCGCTGGAGATTTTTACCGCTTCTACTAGTTCTAATAAGTTTCCTAAACTCTTAGTTTAATTCGTAGTTAATTCCTTAGTCGACGTGGTGTCGACGCCGAGACTGCTCGCATCGGTCGATGCCGAGACTGCTCGCATCGGTCGATGTGGCGTCAGTGTTCTAAAAGGCGGTAAAAGGCGGGGCCTAGGTGCGCCTAGGCGTGAGGCACGGGAGAAACTTCTCGCCTAGTGCCTAGGCATGGAAAAGGCGGTCAACTTGTTTTGTTGACCGTCTAGGTGCGCCTAGACGTGCTTAGGCGTGAAAAGGCACATGCCTTTTAGATGGGTAACCTATTTTTTTTTTTTTAATTTAGCCAAATATTAAAAAATCTATAATGACACCAAAAAAGGATCAAATAATTAATATTTCGCAAAAATTATTGTAAGAAGAAGGTTCAAGTCCCAAGAAAGCTTCGACCCTTACTACCTAACCTGAGAACGGACAGCTAATGCGTGCCACTTATTGAACAGGGTTCTATTGCCGGTCCGCGACCCCTGGATGCCGAAGGCGCCCTTAGAGTGATCTCGTAGTTCTTACGGGGTGGAGATGATGGGGTCGGTCCAGGTATTTTCCTTCCTTTTCTTTTGTCGCCTTTTGCTCAAAGGGTTGAAGGGAGGCTGACGTCTACCCAAAGGAGCTTAAAGCGATTCGACTAGAAACGTCTTATGAAAATTATTATACTTTTAGGTAAAACGTCATATTTTTAATGTGAAATTCATACTTTTCCAAAAAAATGTGAATAGTTGTTTTGAAAAGTATGATATTATATATTAAAAGTATAATTTATAATTTGAAAAGTATGATCATCTGACATGACACCGTGATTAGTACGTTGATTTTGTATAGATGATTAGTATTTTGCTAATTATATTGGGAAATATATAGAAATATTTGTTAAACATATATTTTTTATTACTTATTATAACAATATAATAAATAAAATAATAAAAATATTTGAGAACGCCTTTTTACGCCTAGACTTCGACAAGGCACGCCTACTCTTTCAAGGCTTGAGGCTTGGCATTGCCGCCTTGCCACGCCTCACGCCTTTTTGAACCTTGTGTGGCGTCGACGCAACTGCCAAGGAATTGGTCTCTGTAGCGTCGATTGGGCTCGCGTCGGTCGACGCAGCGTCGACGTGAACCCGTACCCAGCCCAGAAGTGTTTAAAAATCGGATTTTGGCCCGTTTAATTATCAAAAATTTCCTCCTTCCTTCTTCACAAATTCTTTCCATCAAATTCTTTCAAACAACCGCCAACCCACAACAATTTATCTCACACATTCCCAGAAATTCCACCTCCAAAATTCCATTCAAGCAATATCTCCAAACGGGCTACGTAGGGTTTGGGGCAATTTTCCGGAACCAAGCTAATTCGAGCTTCAATCGTCGAGGTACTTCGCTTAAAACTCTCTTGGGATATATATATTGTGATTGGTTGTGTTTGGGAAGCTTTTGGTGCAAATAGTTCTCAAGTTCTTAGTTGATTGAACACGCACGCCAAGTGTTCGACGAAATTCCCCAACGAACCAAAAGGTTTTATTTTCAAGATTTTTCACTCCCTTTTAACTTAATTTCGATTGATAATGTCTCGGGCAGGAAAACGCAAGGATATTTTGGGGAAATATGGAGCGTCGTTCCCAATTTACGACAAAAAGGAAGGGGACATTTTTAAGAATATTCGACAATGGGGGTTTGCGACCCATCGGACTTTGAACATTCACGAAATCGAGGAGGAGGCCTCCAATGGCTCGGAGCACCACACCGACCTTTCTCGTTATGTAGACGGCTTTGGTTGCGGGTATTTAGCCCGCATGCACCTACCCGGATTTAGCGAGCTTATGCTCGAGTTTTTCACTACGTTGGCAATCCGGAATGACGAGACGTTCACATGTAGGCAAGGTGGTAACGACGTTTATGTGGACGAAGAAATTTTTGGCAACATTTTTGGTTTTCCGACCGAAGGGGACCACCCGGTAGGCGTTCAAGGCTTCGATTTAGCCTCTTTTAGGGGGATGATCACCGGGGACAACACGGGCAATTGCAAGCAATTTCCTTGCTCGAAAATTCAAGACAACGCCCTCTATGTTGCCTACACGATCCTCGCCCACATCATTTTATGCAAGAATGAGGCCACTTACGCGACCAAGTACGAGCTCTACGTTCTACAGTGTCTTATTGACGGTCGTCAACCCCGGCTATACCCATTGATTTCGAGCAGATTCTACAATGTTACTAAGGGTACGCCGACTAGTAAAACGCCACTTCTCTCCTACCACTCGGGACGACTTCACTATCTTTGACACGTGCCCCTGCACCCCGAGTGAGGTCTACGACTCAAGGAGGCTCCTCGTCTCGACTGAACGGCGAGGATGGAGACACGACTATAGAGCCGACCCCACGTACCAATTTGGGCCCGAGTTCCGATTGGGGCCAATTTTTTAAGGATAACCGAGCATTTCAATTGAAGATGTTCGATAAGTTCCGAATCATCGATGACAAGATAGACACGAACCACGAGCAAAACCGACGAAGCTTGAGGAAGATGCGAGCTCGCATTTTGAGACTCGAGGAGCGGTTTGAGGCATCGTTCCCCCAGCCCGGCATGGACGTCGATGATGCTCCTGAGGATGATGGATCCCGCGAGTTCTAAAATCTTTGTATCTTTATTTTATGCTTTTAAATAAGAAAAAAAATATAAAAATATAAAAATTCAAAATTTTTGTTATTTTCTTTATTTTTGTTTGTTTCGTTTTCTTTAGAACATCTCATATCACGTACGATGGAGCACCGGCCAATTGTACAAATCAACGAGTAGCGGCTCGACCTTCTATTTTCAGGGATGTTTTCCTTACCTTCTTCTTTGTTGGGAATATTATTTTCAACAATATTTCCTTGTTTGTAGTTTGCCTTTCTTAGGACTTTAGTATTTTAGGACTCTAGATATCTTTCTTAGTTGGAGTCTWGGTTTMTATTTAGTTTCCAAAATACTTAATTAACTTGTTAAACAAGACTYGGAGTCTTTTATTTAAGTAAAGRAACCAAGACGCAAAAGGAACACGGACGAAGATAATTGAAGCAGAACGCAAACAAAGACTCTGAGCTTTGGTYGATAATTAGAAGAATTAKAACGTTGCGTAACRAACGGAAGAARTCGACTAACGAGGAAGCGAAGAMTTTGTTGTYTATCAAGTTTTTGATACTAGTTGTTTTCTTATATTACTTTTTATTTGGATCTGAACGMTTTGAAAAGTAATATATTTTATGGGTTTGTTCACCCAGGTTTATAAGCTTGTTAGCTTATAAACTGAAATTAATTCTTGTTTATTTTTACTTTTATTTCRGCTGCTATCTGAAATTRAGTTYATGTTAAGTCTGGTGACTCTTATCACGAAACATAACATCATATCTACAAATTGCATTTCTACAAAATAACAATTGGCACCAGAGCAGGATACTTAACCTTAAGTATTTCGATCCTTGTTTTGTAGATTTGAATTAATGGATGCTCAAGGTAATCCGAGACCCCAATCCTAAATGGTGAGAACTACTCCCTCTGGAAACAGAGGATGCGATGGCACATCAAAAATATTGACGAACGAGCATGGAGAACCATTCTTGTTGGATGGGAGAAACCTCGTATCACTGCTGATGGCGATGGTGACTCTGTGTTCAAGAAGGAAGAAGACTGGACGGACAATGAAATAGCCATCTCAAACTGGAACTCTAAAACCATCAATACCTTGTGCAGCTATGTTGATGCCAACTACTACAAAGTGATCAAGAACTGTGAGTCTGCTAAAGAAGCATGGGATGCCCTTCAAAGGGTATGTGAGGGAACTGCAAGTGTGAAGAGATCTCGCCTAAGAATGCTCACCACAACGTTCGAAACCATGAGAATGGGTGACAAAGAGTCGGTTGTGGAATATGCGATGAGAACTCTCTGACATATCAAGTGAAATTGGGAACCTCGGCGAACCTATGTCAAATGCACGTCTTGTTGGAAAACTTCTCAGATCCATATCAAAGAAGTTCAATATGAAGGTGGTTGCAATTGAGGAATCCAAAGATACTGACAAGTTAGTCTATGATGACTTAGTCGGTGCACTCAAAACGTATGAGATGGAGCATATGGACTTTCATTCCAAGGAGATGAATGTTGCTCTCACTTCAGTTATTAGCTCAAAAGATGAAGATGAAGATACTAACTGGAAAGAGCTTTTTGAGAAATTTGAAAGAACCACACTTGGAGAGGAAGACGTCTCACTCCTTACTCAAAAGTTCAATCGCTTTTTGAAGAAAAAGAACAACATTGGAGGAAAAGGCTCAAGTTCCATGATGGAAACATCACCCCCAAGATCCTCTGGAAGAAAGATAACCAACTACCATCCTTCCTCTTCTGAATCAAAAACTGGAACCTCATCCAAGCCCCTCAGTGAAATCCAATGCCATGAGTGCAAAGGATGGGGGCATTACAAAAATGAATGCGCTAATACMTTGAYGAAGAAGAGTCTCATTTCAAAAGAMTTTGATGAAGYRGAAAGCGACTCTGACTCATCTGAGTCAGTACCTGCTCTTTTTGCTCATGTTGCCTGGGATGACGACTTTCGAGTTTGCAACATCAATTCCAACACCCTGTGTCTGAATGCTGAAGTTGATAATACAAGAGATGAATACAGAAAATTGTGCGTGGAGTATGATGAACTATTTTCCAAGTGGGGAAATCAGGTTCTGAAAGTAAAAGCTCTTATGATCAAAGTTGAAAAACTGACTCATGAAGTAGATGATCAAGTCAAGATCATTACCCGTTTGGAGATTTCCCTTACAAGAAAAGATTCGGAGCTGGAAGGAGTAAAAGCAGAACTGAAAAAGGTTCAAGACACCATCTCAAACCTCAACAAGGGAAAGGCAAAACTGGATGAAATTCTGGAGTTGTCATACCCAGAAACCTCAAGACACGGAATTGGTTACAAACCGGAGCAAGAATCATCTCAAGTCAGCCACAACCTAGATTCTGTCAAGTGCCATAAGAAGAAAAGAATGCAGTATGTTTGCCATCACTGTGGTGAATCGGGACACATTCGTCCTTTTTGTTGGAAAAGAACAGGCAAGAAAAATCAGAGAATTAGCCATGCTGTTGGAACTCATGACAAGACCAGGGTTCCCGTCACCAAAGGCAACACCAATCTCACACAAGTCTGGGTAAGAAAAGCCGAGGTCAGATGCAATATGATTTACACTTCTCTTAAATCTCATGTTCCAGGAGCATGGTACTTCGATAGCGGATGTTCAAAACACATGACTGGTTCCGAAGAACTCCTGTCGAACATCGTAAAATTCAAGGGAGGGAAGGTCAAGTATGGTGGAGGAGCAAATGGGCAGARTATCGGTCAAGGAACWTTACATGTTCCAGGGATTGCCAAACTGGAAAATGTGCTTCTTGTTGATGGACTAACTGCAAATCTGATTAGCATTAGTCAGCTATGTGATGGAGGCTTCAATGTCAAATTTACTCGTGAAAAATGTGAGGTGTATGATGAAGGGAGCACCTMCATTCTAACTGGTCAGAGAACYTCTGACAACTGCTATCAAATTAATGGAGACGTGTTCTGTAAGCTGTCCCAGCTAAGCGATGCCGAGGTATGGCATCAAAAACTCGGACACGTTAACTACAAAATGTTGGAAAGACTTGTTAAGAAAGATMCAGTGAACGGACTACCGAAGCTCAACACAAAAATCATCCCTGTTTGTGAAGCGTGTCAAAAAGGGAAGCAAGTTAAGGTACCACATCCACATGTCCAGAGCCTMACTACTTCAAATTGCTTTGAACTCATGRATATGGACCTRATGGGDCCAKTTGAGGTAGAAAGTRTRGGAGGTAAACGGTATGTTTTAGTTATTGTTGATGATTTTTCTAGATATACATGGATCGAATTTTTAAAAGAAAAATCAGAAATGTTTGGTCTATTTAAAAAACTTGCTAAAAAACTGTGTGTGCGCTTTGGAGTCAGTATAGGAAGAATCAGAACCGATCATGGAAAAGAATTCGAGAATGAGTCTTTTTCAAGTCTTTGTTCTAAAAAGGGAATTACCCACGAGTTCTCTTCTCCTATTACTCCACAGCAAAATGGTATAGTCGAACGCAAGAATAGATCCCTTGTGGAAATGACTAGGACCATGCTGATCTCAAATGGTATAGCAAAACGATTTTGGGCGGAAGCTATGAATACAGCATGTCACACCATTAATAGAGTCTACTTTAGATCTGGCTCACATGTCACACCCTATGAACTACTATTTGGCAAAAAACCTAACTCAAGCTACTTTCATGTTTTTGGGTGTGTCTGTTTTGTTTTAAATGATAGAGGATACCTCTCTAAACTTGATTCTAAAAGTGATAAATGTGTTTTCATGGGTTACTCTCAAAATAGTCATGCATACCGAGTTTTTAATCTAAGAACACGTTGCATGATGGAATCGGTCAATGTGAAATTTGATGATACAGTGAGTGGAATAAAATCTGCAGAGGACGATGATCTTATTTATGATCAGAGACCTCAGTTTGTTATGGATGGTTTAGATAATGTTGCAGGTGTAGAAGATGCTGTTGCAGGGGATGACAGGTCTGGTGACATGTCACCAAACCCAACACTGACCCAGGAGGAAARCGGCAACCATCAGACTGGAGAACAGACCCCTGTCCCAACTTCATCTCCGTCAGTTCCTGATTCTGACTCAGATTCTGAGGATGAGGGCCCTGGAAATCAAATCGATCTCTATCAAAGAGACGTTCCGTCAAGAATCCAAAAGAATCATCRAACAAGGCAGATAATCGGTGACCTTGACCAGAGAAGTACAAGGAAAAGACAGATTGACTTTAAGGAGATGGTAAGGTATGTGTGTTTGTCCACTAACTGTTCTCGAATTCGAGAAACCTTGTTTCTTGCTGAAACAGAACCAGAACGAGTGGAGGATGCATTGAAGAGTGAATTTTGGATTAAGGCTATGCAAGAGGAGCTTGACCAATTCGCTAAGAATGATGTTTGGGACCTTGTCCCTCGCCCAGAGAATACTCATGTGACTGGAACCAAGTGGATTTTCAAGAATAAAACGGATGAATCCGGGAACATCATTCGAAACAAAGCAAGGTTAGTTGTGCAAGGATACACCCAAATTGAGGGTGTTGACTTTGACGAAACTTTTGCACCGGTAGCACGTAAAGAATCGGTAAGATTACTTCTTGCAGTGGCTTGTAATTTAAAAATTCCACTACATCAAATGGACATTAAGAGTGCGTTCTTGAATGGTGTTTTGAGTGAGGAAGTTTATGTTGAGCAACCAAAAGGGTTTGTGGATCCCTACAAACCAAACTTTGTTTTAAAACTTAAAAAGGCCTTGTATGGTTTAAAACAAGCTCCGAGAGCTTGGTATGAGAGGCTAACTCAACATCTACTGTTTTTAAATTTTAAACGAGGTGAGGTTGACAAGACCTTATTTCTTCTCAAATCCCATAAACACATTCTTATTGTCCAAATTTATGTGGATGATATTATCTTTGGTTCGACTAATGAACAGATGGTGAAGGATTTTGTTGGTCAGATGTCAGACACCTTTGAGATGAGTATGCAAGGTGATCTTTCGTATTTTCTTGGACTTCAAATAAAACAACTTGACGATGGAATTTTTCTGTCACAGACCAAATATGCAAATAATCTGGTCAAAAAGTTTGGTCTAGAAGGTGAAAAACCTAAGAAAACGCCTCTGGGTAAGGATAAGAAAATTTCAAGYGATGATGTTGGGTCTGGTGTTGACAACACCCTTTATAGAAGTATGATTGGTAGTCTTCTTTATCTAACTGCCAGCAGACCCGACATCATGTATGATGTGTGCTTGTGTGCAAGGTATCAGGCAAATCCTAAGGACTCACATCTGAAATGTGTTAAAAGAATAATTCGTTATGTGGGGGGAACAAGTGATTTAGGATTGTGGTACACCAAAGAAACATGCACTGAATTGGTAGGGTATACGGACTCAGACTGAGCTGGAGACGTAGTTGATAGGAAAAGTACCACAGGGGGTTGTTTCTTTTTGGGGAGTAATTTAGTTTCTTGGTATAGCAAGAAACAAAACTGCATTTCTTTGTCTATAGCCGAGGCTGAATACATTGCGGCAGGGAGTGCCTGTACGCAGCTCCTCTGGATGAACCAGATGATTGAAGACTACGGTCTCCATAGCAATATTCTGACCGTACTATGTGACAATACGAGTGCAATCGACATCTCAAAAAATCCAGTTCAGCACTCTCGTATAAAGCACATTGACATCAGGTATCATTTCTTCCGAGACTAAGTTGAGAGAAAGATAATAAGTCTTGAACATGTAGGAACAGAATACCAGCACGCAGACATATTCACAAAAGCATTAGATCTAGAGACCTTCTCTCGACTGAGAAGAGATCTCGGTATGTGCATAGTCTAGTTCGTGTTGGGTTTGATGTTATGACACCCATAGTTATCATCAGTCATAACATCTGTATAATTTGCATGCATTTTTGTTTTCTTTTTCATACTTCATATGAATCCATTGTGTCTGAACTTAAAGAGAAATAAGATTACGTGTTGTAATAAAACTGTTGACAAACGAACTAACACCCTCGTTTTGGTGATTGTGAGACTCTCCCGCAGAAACAGGTTTTTCTCCCAGGTCCAAAAACAAAAGGTGAAATCAGCAATTGCTAAAGATGCAATAATTTTCTTCTTATCTTAAAAAGATGAAGATAATCTAGACTAAAGGTCTGATCTTTTTATTTCACCTTATTGAGCGATTTTGACGTTGTCATTAACTCGGGTTAAGGGGTTTGTTTTTCATTGACTTCACCATTTGTAAATGTTAGGTRTGATYTCATCAGTCATAAAAAACAACACTGDTCAAAATCTCTGAAAATTTGTGTGTATTTTCRTTCTTTTTAGGTCATGTTTTTAGGCATAAATTAAGACATTCATATTTTGTGAATTTGCCTTAGTGCTGAATGTTCTGCTTCCCTTATTCAATTCCTATTCTGACGTCTTTCAATTCTAGTTGAGAATGTGGGTATTTGACTGTTCCAGTGGAGCTATGATCGGCAGTGCTGAGGAGGTAATATGAGACTAAATTCCTCTTATTCTCTCATAATATGTGTGCCTTGTATTTTTATGGTGATGGTTCATTCCTTAGGTTTTTTTTCTAAGGTTTACTGTCCTTTTGTTTTAATGGGCCTCCTATGCTGGTGGGCTTGAAGTGTAGTGCCCTTTGCTAAGGGTTAGTGGGCCGGTCTTTCAGATTGTGTTTTTTGGTAGTAAGTCTTTTTGGAGTAGGAGATTGGGTAAATCTTTTTTTCTTATCTCCCCAGTTTCTCTCTCTTCTCCCCAACGATAAGTTTTTTTTTTCTTTTCTTTAAAAAGCTGATTTTCTTACCGTTTTGGCCCACCTCAACTCTCTCTCCCCTGATTTTTCAATTTCCTTCTCAAACTCAAATTCCTTACATTATTTAGGTTTTAACTGGTCTCTGTTGAGTTTTGTGTTGAGAATTGCAGGATGTCAAAGTCACCCTCAGATTCTAGGGTTCCTACTCTTCCAGCAGGGGTTGCATGCACCGATGAATAGGCCGTTCCACCCATGCCCAGATTTGGGGGGCTGGTCATTCGCGAGGAGATAGGTGTTGCGTTCGCACGACACCCGTCACCAATTGTGTCAGAACCCAGTGGTTCAGTTCCGACAACCCCTCTTGACATAACTCCGGTCACTGCACCATCTGACGCCGCACCTGTGGCCCAAGTGATTCCCGGTCAGCAGGGGAATGAAATTAACGTCGACAACCCTCCTGACCTTCATCTTATTGCCGAAATATTTGGACGCTCCGGTGACCCCACTTTGAAGCGGTCACGGCGATTAAGAAATATTCCTCCGGGGATTGTTCCTCCGGCAGTTCCCAAGAGCCGTGCCGGGCCACGTCGTTTTGTTCCGATAGAGCATATGAATCTTGTAGAGAATGTTACTGCAGCCACGGATTCCGATGATGAAGAGTACGTGCCTTCGGCTGCCGTCTCTGCTCCGCCGACCTCAATTGTTCATAGTGCTCCCAAAAAGGGGCGTGGACGCCTGAAGCAGACAGTTTCTCTTAGAGAGAAGAAGAACCCTCCAGCACCGATAAAAGTTTCTCCAGGCTCCACGGCGACTGAATACTCAAGCGATCCGTATGAGATAGTGGATTTCTTCAGTGGTGAAGTATCGAGTTCGGCTAAACCTGTTGTTCATGAACCTCCTTTCATTTCCACTCCTCCGACTTCTCCAATATTTGATGCTGATCTTGAACGATCCCCTGATGATTCTGATGAAATTCCCCTTATGCACCTGCTAAATTCTGTGAAGGCCGCTAAAAAGAAAGCAAAAAGGAATTCCATGGCTATGGCTGTTGATGAAGTTCAGCAGGCTGATGTTGGCACTGGTGACATGTTACCTGAAGCAACATCTCCAATCCCTGTTGCCGTTTCTTCTTCTCACTCTCTTTCAGGTACGGAGAATGCCTCTGCTCCTCTAGACACTGAGTCTTTACCTGTTGAAGATAATGAAGCGCCTGTCTCTGATGAGGTGGAAATAGAAGATGTTGTTCCTTTTTCTGCCAAATTTTTATCTTCCCAGGTTGAGGAGTTTTTCTCGATTTTTAAGTCCCGTGGCATGATTGATGAACGAAGAGTCCCTGTTGAACTATTCAAGCGTCAAAATCTGGTTTCCTTCCTTGAGCACAAGGGCCTGTACTCGACAGTCTCCAGTGCCATGCCGTTTGTTCGAGATGTTGTGGTGGAATTCTACTCTAATCTCCTGCCGTCAATTGCTAAGGCTACATCTGTTAATTTTGGGAAGGTGCTTGTCCGTGGACAGATTTATGCGTTCACCCCTGCATTGATCAATTCAGCGTGTGGGTTTGATGATTGTCGTGAGGACTCTACTGTTGATGACATGGATGAGGTCATTGGTTTTTTGTCGGGCGAACTGCTCACCACTTGGCGAGAGCAATTACCCAGCACGCGCTTGACATCCCTGTACTCGGTCTGCACAAATTGGAGGTTTTCAATTGGGTTCCTTCAAAGAACTCGACCGTATTGACCAGGCCTCAGGCTCAGTTCTTGTACAAAATAGGGAATGGGCTCCAGTTTGATTTCGGCCAGCTTGTATTTGACATGGTCACAAGGTTTGCTTCCTCGAAATCTTCTTCATCTTTATGCTTTCCCTCTTTGATTTACAGCATCCTGGAGAGTCAGGGGTTCACCCCTACTGAGAATGATATCCTCACCGGTGAGGCGGAGTGGTTCACCTTGAGAAGCCAGCATCTCTCTGGAGCCCGCATTGTTGACCTGCCCTGGATTGCTCCACTTTCAAGTTGGTGATGCCCATGGTGACGCCTCTGATATTCCTGTCACTGAGGATACCATGGTCCAGTTGTTGGCCCCTGTTGTTCGTGGTCAAGTGGCTCTGCTTGATGCTCAGATTGCTCAGCTGGATAGTCAGCGTGCTCAGCTGATAGCTTTGCGGGTTCCCTGTGTGAAGCCCTTTTGGTTTCTGAACAAAAAGGGGGAGATAAAAGTCATGACGGTGCTGGTGGTTCTGTTGCTGCAAGCTCTGCCAGCGACAAGCGGAAAAAGAGAATAAGACGCAGAAACAGGTTTCTGAAGACTTTGAAGAAGAAGCTGAGGAAAAGGAAAGCTACTGGTGAAGGGGCATCCTTGTCATCTCGGAGGGCGAAGAAGGCTCGCGGTGTTTAGTGCTTTCCATAGTTTGTTTTGCTGTTAGATTGTCTGGTTGAACAATTATTTGTTTTTTGGTATGTTTACTACTTATTTAGGGGGAGTCAAACTAAGGGGGAGTTTGCGTGTGTTTCCTTTGAACTTTTGAAGTGCGTCATGGTGTTTTTGTCCAGAAAGGCAAAAGGGGGAGATTGTTGGGAATATTATTTTCAACAATATTTCCTTGTTTGTAGTTTGCCTTTCTTAGGACTTTAGTATTTTAGGACTCTAGATATCTTTCTTAGTTGGAGTCTAGGTTTGTATTTAGTTTCCAAAATACTTAATTAACTTGTTAAACAAGACTAGGAGTCTTTTATTTAAGTAAAGTAACCAAGACGCAAAAGGAACACGGACGAAGATAATTGAAGCAGAACGCAAACAAAGACTCTGAGCTTTGGTGGATAATTAGAAGAATTAAAACGTTGCGTAACCAACGGAAGAATTCGACTAACGAGGAAGCGAAGAGTTTGTTGTGTATCAAGTTTTTGATACTAGTTGTTTTCTTATATTACTTTTTATTTGGATCTGAACGTTTTGAAAAGTAATATATTTTATGGGTTTGTTCACCCAGGTTTATAAGCTTGTTAGCTTATAAACTGAAATTAATTCTTGTTTATTTTTACTTTTATTTCCGCTGCTATCTGAAATTCAGTTGATGTTAAGTCTGGTGACTCTTATCACGAAACATAACATCATATCTACAAATTGCATTTCTACAAAATAACATTCTTTTTGATTTTTGATGTATTTGTGGCAATCAGGAGATTGGCGGGATTTTTGGAGAGGGGGGTGGTCGAGTGTGATTTTTATTGCTTAAATAAGTAATTTCTTATATTTGGCCTGTAATAATTAAATTCTTAAACGTGATTAATTGCTATTTCTGCACTTAATTGTGTTTGTATGGCTTGCCTGTCGAAATTAACTAAGTTTGATTTGAAGTTCTTATCTTTTGAGCGTGCATAAGTGCGTAAATTTTTCAAAATTATTAATTATAAAATGGTACTTGGACGCAATTGATTTCGCAAAACCTTAAAAGCAGCGTCAATTCAAAACTTTTTCATACAAAAAGCCTGTGAGTAGCCTGAGTGATTATCATCATTGCATGTGCTTGAATAAGTTTCAGTTTTGATATCTCTTTGAAACCGCTGTGTGTAGTCGACTTTGAAAATGACGTTAAGGCACAGAAAAAACCCTATTCCGGCATATCCATATATTTTTAGCCACTATAAACTCCGAATGAGCCAATCATAGCCAAATAATCCATGCTTATATCCATGAGTGTTTTTGAGTCGACCCCTACAACCCATTAAAAGCGTGGGGTAGGAGTTCGTATTTTTATTGGTTATTAGTGTTTTAGAAGATTTTATTAGGAATTTATGATGTTTATGAATTTTTGTAATTTGGGACCACCATCCGAAAAAAAAATACCCCATAAAAAAATTATAATAAGGGAGAAATAAAAAAAAAGAAATAAGAAAGGACGGTGAGTCTTATTGAATCGTGTTGAGTAATTGCTCACGCGCTTAATTTAAGGCTTGAGTTTATTGTTTATTTTCGCGTGAAGCCTAATGTTAAGAGGAAAAAGAGTTGTGTTGAATAAGAAGCACATTATAAGTTTCAATTGTGTTTAAGTGGTTTGAGCGACAAGTCGGTTTTACGGTTTACGAGTAGAGAAATAGCCGTAGTTAAAGGCTACGCTATGAGTGTTTAGTGAGGTTTTTCTTTTGAACGAGGTGAAGCACATTGCTTCGTGATTAGAATAGGTTAGGAGAGTTATTGATCATGTTAGATCATGAGTTAGCCACACGATATATATTCCACACCCGTCTAAAGAGCCTTATGTTTAGACCAAGAGTAGTCTAAATCATTAAAACCAAGAAAACAAGCAGTTCAGCAATAGAAAAATAGAAAACTAAAAATGGGAAAAAGTGCTTGACTTTTATTCCTCAAAAATCAGGTCAGATCGGCCTTAGACGGATCCTTGTACATGGTAGTTTTCTGAATACAAGCCTTTCTCTCTCTAACTCTCTATATGTTTCTCTCTCTAGCCAATTGGGGATCCCTTCTCTCTCTCTCTCTTGGAGAGGCTATGTATAGTTTTCCTTCCAAACCCTAATTGGACCCGTGTCACCACCTGTGTGCACCGACTTACTTGGCCACTAAGCCAATCACAGAAACCCTAACCCTAATTAGACACCTGGCGCTTTCTCATTGGTTACACATCCCTTTCTGAGTCAGAGAATAAAGCCTTGATCATATCTCTTCCGCCGCCTCGAATCCGACCTCAAACCATCTTGAGGTCAGACCGACCTTCCCTCATGGCCGATTAGTCTTGGTTGAAACATCTTTATCCTCCGAGCATACTCTTTCAAACGAAGATATTGGACGAGTAGATCTGAACTCCCTATCAAACAGATCTCGATGATTCACACGCGATTTCTCCAGTGAGACGAGCATACCACCTGATCGATTAGTTGACCTCGGTTTTGGCATCACTAATATCGATCCGGTCAGAATAGCATGTCGGGGATTGCTCGGCGTTAGTCGGCCAGGTCGGCTGGGTATGGGCACGCGGGCTCGGCGCCTGCTCGGCCAGGTCCACTGGGTGTTGGCGCGCGGTCTAGGTGTTGGTCGGCCAGGTCGGACGGGTATCGGGAGGCGCGGGGCTCAGCGCCTGCTCGGCGCTGATCGACTAGGTCGGCAGGTATGGGCACGCGGGCTCGGCGCCTGCTCGGCGCTGATCGACCAGGTCGGCCGAGAGTGGGCGCGCGAGCTCGGTGCCTTGCTCAGCGCTGATCGACCAGGTCGGACAGGTATGGGCGCGCGGGCTCGGCGCCTGCTCGGCGCTGGTCGGCCAGGTCGGCCGGGTGTGGGCGTGCGGGCTCGGCGCCTACTCGGCACTGGTCGGCCAGGTCGGCCGGGTAATGGGCGCACGCGCTCGGCGGCCTGCTCAGCGCTAATCGACCAGGTCGGCCAGGTATGGGCGCGCGGGCTCGGCGGTGGTCGGCGGGTGTTGGCGCGTGGGCTTCGGCGCCTGCTCGGCGCTGGTCGGCCAGGTCGGCCGGGTATGCGCGCGCAGGCTCGGCGCTAGTCGGCCAGGTCGGCCGGGTATGGGCGTGCGGGCTCAGCGCCTGCTCGGCGCTGATCGACCAGGTCCGGCCAGGTATGGGCGCGCACGCTCGGCGCTGGGTCAGCCAGGTCGGCCGGGTGTTGGCGTGCGGGCTCGGCGCTGGTCGGCCAGGTCGGCCGGGTGTTGGCGCGTGGGCTCGGCGCCTGCTCGGCGCTGGTCGTCCAGGTCGGCCGGGTATGGGCGCGCGGGCTCGGCGCTGATCGACCAGGTCAGCCAGGTATGGGCGCGCGGGCTCGGCGCTGGTCGGCCATGTCGGCCGAGTGTTGGCACGCGGGCTCGGCGCTGGTCGGCCAGGTCGGCCGAGTGTTGGCGCGCGGGCTAGGCGCCTGCTCGATGCTCCTCGGCGCTGGTCGGCCAGTTCGGTCGGGTGTGGGTGCGGCACGTTATGTTTTTCTCGGATCTTAACCAGTCAATGTGCAATGACCCGTCAACTTAAGATGGTCCGGGTCGACTCTTTATATAACGGGTGGTAACGTGTCCGAATCGGGTAGTTCCTTGCGTATCCTTGGCCTGAGTTTAGCTACGTATAATTCTCATTCTTTACGTAGTCGTTCAAGCCAGGTCGACTATCAACAAGCCACTGAGTGCGGAGTCGGCGACTCGATTGGCGGGTTCGGACTCACTAATTTTTAGTGGTGAGTTGACCTTTGAGGCTTGATCCGAGCTATTACTGCCTCGTCTCGCCTTTCGTGGCATGTTCGGTGCTCTACCTGTCCGTCATGTTCGCTGTTGTCCGCTTGATAGTACTCAGTACGGAATGTCAGCGAGTTGTACGACATGACAAGAGCTCTCGTCCTTTTCCTCCTTGTCCTTTTCTCCTTCTTGTCCTTTTCTCCTTCATTGATTGTGTGGGCCTCTTATCCTCTTACACCTTGAAATGTGTGCTTCCGTCCTCTTCTTCTTCAATAATGCTGGTGTGATTGAATTCCCCTCTTTATAAATAGGTAACACCTCATTTTTTCCTCACTCACTTCTTCATTTCTCTAGCTTTGTTGATTTTCTCAAGCCCCATGCACTCTTCCTCCTTTAGAAAAATGAAGCCCCTTGTTTTCCCTCTTCCTTTTGTTTTTTGCTCAGCTTTCTTGCTTGCCCACGTCTCGAGTTGGTCTTCCTATTTTTCCTAAGGTAAAAAACTTTCTTCTTTATACTTTGTTTGTTCGAATGTCTTATAGTCCGAGGTATTCTCCGGACGATCTTGGAGAGGTGTGTTATGAGGGTGACAGGAATTATGGTAGTGCCCGACCGGGGGGGCCAGGGGGTTATGACTCTCATTTTGGTGTGAATGAGTACGGGAGTTTCTTAGTAGGTGCTGAGTTCGACGGGGGCCAGTTTGGTTCGGGCGCCCAGTTCGGCCCTGGGGGCCAGTTCGGCATGGCTTGTGAATTCGGGCCAAGGGTAGAACTTGGCTCGGGTAATGCTCATGGCCACGTTGACTTCCCAGGCCCCGCTGGTCAACATGGTGTGAATTGGCTCGAGGGTTTGAGTCCGGAAAAGACTGGGGTTCTAAGTGGTTCGGCTGGTCTTTTTAAGGCTGCCAGAAAGTCTGTGGTGCCTCCGGCCGAGGCCGACAACTCTGATGATTCAGACGACCCGGATCCTCCTAGGGTGGGAAGGCGTTCTAGAAACACGAGGCTCCCGCCTGGTCCGTTGATGGCTCGGCCCAACGAGCCTGCTCCTCCCCATCATTGGGAGAGACCGGCTCCATTGGAAAGGGAAGAGTTTCCATTGAAAATCGCGGTGCAAAGTAGTTCTTTAACTGAGAGGCACATGGAGGAATACCGTAATACTTATCTCGTGCCTGGTGATGTTCATTTATTTCTACCCTACCCCGGTGAGCAGATACACCGTGCGCCCCCTTCTTGCATGGCTCTGTTTTGTGACAGCTTGAAGTTCGGTATTTCCTTTCCGCTTTCACCCTATGTTACGCATTTTACTTAGGAAGTGGTGTATTCCTCTCGCCCAAATCCACGCTTTGTCTTTGGCCCGCATTTTGGGTGTTGTGATTTTGTTTAATGAAAATGGTTGGCCTAGTCCTACTTTCGACGAACTCAACTGGCTGTACCAATGGAAACCTTCAGGCGGACTCGGGTTAGGTTGGTTTTATGCTTCGTTCCAGGACGGTGTGTTCAAAGATCTGGTTGAGGGTCTTTTGGAGACCCTTCACACATGGAAGTCGTATTGGTTCTATGTGGGGGGTGATTGGCCGATGCGGAGACCCGACGGGCGTTCCTACACTCCGCCGCTTGCTCTTATTTCTGATCTTGGTCGGTATATGTCTTCTTTTCACCTCGTTTTTCTTCTATTCTAATGCCTCATCGTTTTCTTTTGCTTACAGCTATTCCGAAAGCTGTTAGACCTAATGTCGAGTTCCTCGAACGCTTGTATACCATTTTGAGTTTGGATCCAGGTTCGCGACTGTGTGGAGATCTTTTTGAACCTGATAAGTGTTATAGAGCAGGTCTACGAGTCCTTTCCCCTGACAGAGGCCTTGGTCGAGTCCTTCCTGGTATGGTAGGCGATGTTTATTGGGTGTTGGGTTCGGCTTGTCGTGACTGGTCGGCTCGACACCTTTTTTTTTAGTGTGTGTGTGTGTATGTGTGTGTGTGAGTGTGTCGACCTTACGAGGTTGGATTTTTGATCGTGGTATCATCTTGTGCAGTGTTCTGGATGCAATGGCTAAAGCCCGGAAGTATATGGAGAGGTTTAAGAAGAAAGCAACCAAGGGTGGCACGAGTAAGCACAAGAAGTCAGCCCCTTCTGTTGGCGCGATGCCCGAACCTGAAGCTAGACCAGTTGCATCCCCCGGTGTTGGCGAGGGAAGTTCTCGTGGTGGGGGAGCGGGTCTTCGCAGGCGTCGTCCTGAGGTCGACATTGATCTCGACACCTAGCCCGAGGTATTTGTGAACTCCTGTCCTCAGCCTCAAGCTATTGAGCCGGTCTATCCGACGGCGTATGCGCTATACCGTGGTGAGGGGTTTTCACATGGCTTTGCCGTCAACGAGTTCATGGATCATTCTTGGGCGCCTAATCTATATAACTGGGCTTCGGGTCTTCCTCCTCAAGAGCAGTTCGGCCTCATTGAGACCGACCTATGTCGGGCTATGGGATCGATGATGTTCCTCCGTCAAGACTTCACGAAGCTCCGAAGCGCTTACGTTCAACTTCAAAATGACTTCCAATCTCTGAAGGACACCCATGCAGCTTATACCGAGCTTGTTCTTGACCGTGACCAGTGGATGGCGAGGGCTAAGAAATCCGACCAGTCCTTGGCCGAGGAGCGACGTTCGACGAAGGTGGTGGTCAGCGAGTTGAACGAGCTCAAGGAGAAACATGCTGAGATAGTGAGGAGCCATGCTGAGCAGGTCAATACTGCTTTTGAGAGGGGGAAAATTGAATGGGTTGCTCAGTATGAAGCCGAGACGATGAACCCGATGATCAGTGCCTCCTATCTTTCCACTATGCAGAAGGCCTATGACATGCTTGCGGGGGGTTCCTCTCTCACGGACCTTGCTCAACATATTGCTGAGAGGAAAGCTGAGCTTGGGATGGGTGGCTCGGACAATGACATGGGCAGCTCGGGTGAAGAAGGTGATGACCAGGAGGGTGAGGGAGATGAGTAGGCTTTGGTCTTGTTGTTTTGGTCGGCTTGTCACTTTTGGACAACTCGACTTTAATTGTTGTACTTTGGTTCTATTTCTGAATAATTAGTTGTGTAGTGAACTATTGTATGAACCGGTCGACTTAATTTGGTTTATGAAATTAGCTTTGCCTTTGGGAGTTTTATCATTTCTGCTTGTACTTACTTTGCATTATGGTCGTCCTCTTTTGGCTAGCTTACTTCAGAGTTGTGTTCCTTGGATGGTTTTATAACCTTAAGATTTTCTTCAGTCTTTTGAACTTGCTTTTCAAGCCGACCTCTTTGTTGGGTCTAATTGGCTTTGGCAATTCAGCCTTACTTTTGTTCGGCTTTTGAGTAGTTTTTAGCCTTAGATATTTTTRCAGTTTCATAAACTTATTTGTCGGGCCGACCATATTGTTTTAGGTCGACCTTAATTTACTTAAGTTGTCAGGCTCCTTTTGGCTACTTGCCTAGGAGTTTTCTTAGTTTTTTTTTTTGAACACTTTGAAAGTTCTTTGGTTTCGCATGTGAGAATGCGACGTTATTCTGAAGAGCTCGACCTCGCTCCGTGAGGTCGAGCTGCTTGTGGTCGACCTGAGTGGTCTGCTCTAAAATTTTATTTTTTTTTTGGTCGGCCATATTGGCGAGGTCGACCATGTTGTGGTCGACTTGACATCCCAACACAACACTTTTATTTTTCTCGACACTTTTGAGGTCGACCACATTGGGTTTTCCCTTTATGTCGGCTTAGCTATGTTGGTTTCTATATTTCAGAACTTCTGGTCAACTTAAATTGGTCGACCTGGTGAGGTGGGTATGAATAAATCGTGGTTTGTTGGGAAATATATGCTCAAACGAAAATAAACTTTTATTGATAATACTTTTTGAGGTACACTGCGTTCTAGGGGTGTGGTAGCTTTGTGCCGTCTGGGTGTTCTAACTCATAGGCACCATGTAAAAGGATTTCAGCTATGCGAAACGGTCCTTCCCACTTTGGTTTGAGAGGTCCTTTGTTCATTCCTAGGATGCGCTTAAGAACGAGGTCGCCGACCTTGAAGCTTCTTTCCTTTACTTTGGAGTTGTAATATCGCTCGCTTCTTTGTTTGTAGATTGCGTTCTTCACCTCTGCCTCTCTCCTCTTCTCTTCCAGTAGGTCGAGCTCGGCTCAACATGCCATGTTATTCTTTTCTTCTTCAAAGTGCGTCACTCGATAAGACGGAGTGTCCAGCTCAAGCGGTATGACTGCTTCTGATCCAAAGGCCAACAAGAAAGGGGTCTCGTCGGTGGACGAGCGATGGTTCGTTCTGTATGACCATAAAATGCCTGGTAGCTCCTCGGGCCAGCTACCTTTCAGGTCTTCCAATCTCTTCTTTAGCGTGTACTTGAGGATTTTGTTCACAGCTTCTACTTGTCCGTTCGATTGGGGGTGGTATGGTGTCGCAAAGTGGTTCTTGATGTTTAGCTCTCCGCAAAATGCCTTGAATGCTATCAAATTGCCTGCCGTTGTCTGATACTATCGAAAGTGGGGTGCCGAACCTGCATATGATCGACTTCCGAACGAAGTTGATTATCTTTTGGTCGGTGATCGAGGCCAGGGGCTCGGCTTCGGCCCATTTTGTGAAGTAGTCGACCGCGACCACTGCGTATTTGACTCCTCCTTTGCCCTTTGGTAGCGGACCAATAAGGTCGATCCCCCATTTGGCGAATGGGCACGGTGAGTATATTGAGTTTAGGGGCTCGGCTGGGGAGTTGATCTGAGGTGCGAATATTTGGCACTTCTCGCATTTTCTGACCTTTGACATCGCATCTTTCTTTAGGGTTGGCCAGTAGTATCCTTTCCAGACGAGTTTGTGCGCCAATGAATGTCCTCCTGCATGGTTCCCACAAACGCCTTCGTGCACCTCCGTCAGCGCGTGCTCAACCTCTTCCTCACTTAAACATCTTAATAGGGGAACTGAGTATCCTCTTTTGTAGAGTCGACCGTCCAAAATGGTGTATCGAGCTGACTTGGTTCGGATTGAGTGAGCCTCCGCTCTGTCTTCAGGTAGTGTTCCTTCTTCAAGGTATAGAAGGAATGGATTCATCCAACAACTTTTTTCAGCTTGGGTTTCTTTTGTTTGGTCGGCTTGACTTGCCGAGAAAGCTGCGGCGGCGTCGAGCACTATCGTGGAGTGGTGGCTGACTGTTACTGTGTTCAGTTCTTCGATACCTAAGCTCGATGCAAGCTTGGTGAGTGAATCGGCTGGGACATTATCGTTTCTCGGCACATGGATTACTTCTGCCTCAAACTCACTAAGTCTTGCTTTGGTAAGTTCCAGGTATTGTGCCATCCTAGGCTCTTTTGTCTCGTACTCTCCACTGATCTGGTTTACCACAAGTTAGGAGTCGCTGTGAATTTTGAGATTTCTGATCCCCATAGAGGATGTTGTTTCGAGACCAGCTAGGAGGGCCTCATACTCGGCTTCATTATTAGTCAATGAGAATTTGAAGCGGACTCCAAAGCAGTATGGCACCTTCTCAGGGCTAATCAGCACTATCCCGGCACCAGCTCGGCCGATGGTCGACGATCCGTCAATGTATAGGTGCCACTATTCGGCCTCTGCTGGAACAATTCAACGGCTGGTGTGAACTCGGCTATGAAGTTGGCAAGGGCTTGTCCTTTGTTCGCTGTTCTCGGCTCATAAGTTATATCAAACTGTCCGAGCTCGACAGCCCATTTGATCATTCTTCCGGATGTGTCAGGTCGGTGCATGATCTGCTTTAGAGGGAAGCTCGTCAACACAATTATTCGGTGCTCGAGGAAATAAGGACGCAGCTTGCGCGAGGAAATGATGAGAGCATAAGCGAGTTTTTCCATGGCTGAATATCTTAGCTCGGCATCGTGCATGGCTTGGCTCGCATAGTATACTGGATGTTGTCCGAGTTCGTCAGATCGTACGAGTGCCGAACTGACTGCTACTATAGAAATCGCCAAGTAGAGGTAGAGAGGCTCCTCCTTGGTAGGTTTTTGCAAGGTCGGCACGTTTTCCATTCAGTTCTTCAATTCTTCGAAAGATATCTGGCATTCTGGTGTCCATTTGAAGCTCTTATTTTTCTTAATTACTTCGAAAAATGGTTTACACTTGTCTGTCGACCTGGATATGAATCAACTTAGGGCGGCCATTTTGCCGGTAAGGCTCTGCACCTGTTTCATACTTCGAGGAGGTTCTAATTCGGTTATTGTTCGAATTTTATCTGGGTTGGCTTCAATGCCTCTTTGACTCACCATGTATCCTAAAAATTTTCCAGACCCAACTCCGAAAGAGCATTTCTTGGGGTTTATCATCATTCGGTAAACACGCAAAACAGAAAACATTTTATTAAGATCATCTTTGTGATCGGAGGAGTACAAAGATTTGACGAGCATGTCGTCTACATAGACTTCCATCGTTTTCCCTATCATACTAGCAAACATTTTATTGACAAGACGCTGATAGGTAGCCCCCGCATTCTTCAAGCCGCATGGCATCATGGTATAGCAATAGAGGCCTCTTGGTGAGTAGAATGACGTGTGTTCCTGGTTATCCGGATGCATCAGGATTTGTTTATAGCCAGAGTAGGCATCCATAAAACTCATCAGCTCGTGCCCGGCAGTGGCGTCAACCATATAGTCAATGTGAGGGAGTGGATAACTGTCTTTTGGGCATGATTTGTTGAGGTCCGAGAAGTCAATGCATAGTCTCCATTGCCCAGTCTGTTTTTTGACGAGCACCGGGTTAGATACCCAGACTGGGTACCTGACCTCTCGAATGAACTTTTTATCCAGCAACTTGACCACCTCCAATTCCAGTGCCTCGTATCAGTCTAGGCCGAGCTTCCTCCTCTTTTAGATGACCGACCTGATGTTTTTGTCGATGTTGAGTCGGTGACAAGCTTGCTCAGGGTCGATCCCCTGTATGTCAGCATGCGTCCAAGCGAAAACATCCTTGTTCGCCTTCAAGAGGTTGATAAGCTGGGATCGGATGGGCTCCTGGAGATCGTGACCGACCTGGAGTTATTTGTTTGGGTCGAGCTCATCGATCGAACCCAATCTAGGTCTTCCACTGGCTAGGCATGGGTAGCCTTTCTCTTCAAATTCATCTTCCTAGGATCCAACTCGTCTTCATCCATCCTTACTCCTTCTTCTCGGAATTTTTTGTTCCTCTCAGACTCCTCAGTCATTGGTTCTTTTCCTAGCCTGCGACCCCTATCTCTATCCCGGTCGACCTCAGTCAGGTCGGCTTCGAAAAAAAAAAATTCGATTGGTGCAGTTTGTCCTGTGGCACCAGCATTTTCTGTGTTCAGGCCGACCTCCATCACGTCGACCTCTATGTTCAACCCTTGTTCCTGAACTGGTTCTGGCTCTTTTCTGCTCGACATGGGAACTAGGTAGTCGACTTCGGACACAAAGTCAGTTCATCTACGTTCGTTGTGTGTTCCTCTTCATTTGTATGTTTGGGTTCATCCGGCTCTTCAATGATCATGTCCTTCAAAAGCAGACTATCGGGCTCATCGCCTTTCATCTCTTCAGTCAGCTCTTCTCTTCTCGATAGTTCAACCATGTTTATCTGTTTTGGTCTGATTGACCAGCAGCATTCTCGAGCAGCCACTTGATCGCCTCTGTGTTCGCATTCTCCGAGGGCACCTGGGAACTTGATCGAATAGTGATATACTGACATTGCTCCTTTAAGATCGTATAAAGCTGGTCTACCTATAAGGGTATTGTAGTCGCTTGGAACGTCGATCACATTGAAAGTTGTGAGAATCGTTCTCTTTTCTTCACCTGTGCCGAACTCGACAGACAGCTTCACCTGAAATAAGGCTTGCACATAATTGCCACTTATCCCTCTGATTCTATCATTGCATGGCTCGACGTATTCTCTGGGTACCCTCATTCTTCGGAATGCTGGTAAGTAAATTATGCTTGCATATGCGCCGGGGTCTACGAGCACTCGGTGTGTTCGGATCCCTAGAATAGGCACGGTGATGACAAGAGCGTCAGAATGGGGGTGGTCCAGCGGGGCTGCATCTGATTCATAGAACGTGAAAGATGACACTAGCCTATCCTCTTCTTCAGGCTGGTCATCAAAATGAAAGATGTCAGACCTTATGACTTTCATTTTCTGAATAGAGTTTGTCGCCTCTCTGAACATGGTCTTCCTTTTCCGATTTGATACTTCTTCCTCTGCTCGGCTGGTGTTGATGAAGGTCAGGATCTCTCTTGGCCCTCCGACTCCAGCTGGTGGGGGTAGGGGTGGCTGATTATTGCCCCTTCTATCCTGCTGAGCTTGGTGGTTCTTGGAGAAGGGTAGCAGATTTCTATCATCGCAGACTTTGATCAAGGCGCGGACCAAGTCATGGCATTCCTCCGTGTTGTGCCCGATCGATCCATGATATCTGCAAAATTGCTTTTTATCGAGCAGGGAAGGGTCCTTCTTAATTGGCCGAGCTGGGGGAAGGATATCCATATCCTTGATCCTTTCGAAAATCGTAGCAGCTGCCATTGAGTAGACCTCGTTGTACTTGGCAAAGAGATCGGCGTGTTTGTCTTGCAGGAGTTTCCTTAGTGCGATTGCTTGGGAGCTTGGATTTTTGTCAGCTTGACGTGTTGATTTGTGAAGCTGCGGGAAAGATATTACTGGAGCAGACATGTTCTGCTCGGCTACAATCTGGGATGCGGCCAATGCGAGGAACTCTTGGAAAGTTTGAGGGTCCTGCTGGTTGTTGATCCATTTGAAGAAGAATTATCGGATAGTCCATTCTGGGCTAAGATAAGCAGGGCTTCATCGCCATAAGGTTGGGATTCTGAGACTTGCTTGGTGAACCGAGCTATGTAGCTCTTCAGGGATTCATTTGGCTGCTGAACGATTGTGGCGATAGCTCGTTTTGGTGCGATGGTGGCTTTGGAGACCATGAAATGTCCTCTAAATGAAGACCTCAATTGGGGCCAAGAGCAGATCGAATGTCGTGGTAGTGACCGGTACCATCTCAGCGGGGCCTCGTCAAGTGTCATGGAGAACATGCGACACCGGTATGTGTCAGATGCGTCGAGCATGTCCATGTAGTTCTAATAGTGGCTTAGGTGTGAGTCAGGGTCGCTGCTTCCTTTGTATAGAGCGACTGGAGGGATTTTCAGCTTCCCCTCCAATGGCTCTGATAGGATTTGGACGGACAGAGGTGACTCATCATCATAGGCCGAGCTGATGGTTGCAGTTCGTGAGATTGGGAAGACGTTTTGGACCGGGAGAGCAACTTTTTTAGCCTCGAGCTCGGCTATGCGTTGTTTCAGATATTGTAACTCGGCCAGGTCTTTTTGGCTATCTCTTTGGACACCGAATTTCAATCCCTATAAGAGTAACTTGTCTTCATTTTTTTTACAAGTCTAAGTATGTATTTACGAGTTTCCCATTGAATATTGGCACCATTATTTTATTTAGAATATTGCTAGTGTGGTGGGTACCCCTTTACAAATTGATGAGCATTCAGTTAATGGTTCGGTGGGACATTTCATTCGAGTGTTAATTGATTTATACCTCAAGGATAATTTACAAGAGCGGGTTATAATCAAGAGGGCTGGGTTTAGTAGTTACGTGTCTCTAAGTTGCAAAAAACTTTCCCGATTATTGCTCTTATTACTAAGTGGTGGGCCACTCGATCATTTCATGCCCAGATTTGAAGCCTCAAGTTGCACCAACCAATAAGTACGAGTATCCCCCCCCCCCCCCCAAAAAAAAAAAAAAAAACACTACCATGCCCCATGGTGCTTCTACTGAAATTTAAACCTTCACATTGGACACCACCACCGTCCATGGGGATAACCACAGCCAGCTTCCCGCTTTTGCCACGTTGATTTCTCAAGCACCCGAGGGTGATGCCAAGTCTAGTGGCATCCCTCATCCAGTGTCTAATGAGCTAGGATTTATGTTTAAAGTTTCTTCTTCCCCTATTAAAAGGCTCCCAACCTTAGAGAGTCGGTTCGTTCGCTCACGGTGTTTGATTCATTTATTGCACCGACTTCTACGCTTCAACATTGTAAAGACAATTTGGATGATAGTAAACATATCATGGCTAATTGGTTGGTTATATGGAGTAATCAAACCATAAAAAGTTCATGTCCATGGAAGACAAGGTGGAAAGGGCTAATTATGAAGAAACCATGCCGGTTATAATGCCTTTGAAAAGGAGATAGATTTGCAGGATGAAAATGATAAGAGGAGTTGCCAACCTCCAAACAAGTCTTTGTAATGTTATGTATTTTTTTTGGAACATTTAGAGCATCGGTAATGAAGCCTCCCACTTGATTCATTAAGAGCTTTGTCAGCTGCATTGTCCTGGTTTTTATCAGTCGCAGACCTATGATTTCCTTTTTGAATATTCTCGTCTCATTTTGGCGTTCCTTGGTTTGTCGCTGAAAATTTTCGTAGTAATGTGATCCCGAATTTTTTGGTTTTGATAAGTTCAAACATGACTTCCATGATGATATTATTTTCTTCTGACCAAGCTGTGATCTTTCATGCCACTGTTGGTATTTTGAACTGAATCTCGGTTTTGTGCATGCCTACAATGCGGCTTCTATTAGGCATGCTTTTTAGATTGGTGTTTTGGGCTTTTCTATCCCTCAACTTTTACTTATATGTGATTTTAATGGGATGTTGGGTGCTCATAAAAGTCACGGGGGCAACCAGTCTTATGCCTCTTCTTGCATGGACTTCAGACACTTTTTGGATAATTGTGATTTTTTGAGAGTTTCTACTCATGGTGGTTTTTTCATGAGAGTTAGTCGGTATCGTAATGAGTTCAAGTTTGCCCATTGCTCCCGGGATCCCGGCTAGGGTCCCCACTAGGAGAAACTATAAATATCTCAGTCCTAAGGCTGAGAGAGGTATGTCATTCTCTTGAGCATTCCTGCTTTTTTTCTGGAAAACACCTCAAACGCTTACTGACTTAAGCATCGAAGAGGTTTCCACTGGAAAGTCACCAGTGGTCCTTTCTAACTTGTGTTTGTGGTGCAGATCAGGAGGGTGTTCAAGGTTTCAGGCGTTCTCAACGTTGGTCATTTTTTGGGTTGAAACAATTGGCGCCGTCTGTGGGAAGAATCTAGGCTAAGGCGTGAGCTCCTTTTCCATGGCTTCCGACGGGTTACGCAGGAATTTGGTTGGAGAGCTTGGCGGAACTCCCAAATCCGCCATGCCCTGGGGCATGCCGCCATCGGCAGAAACGTCAACGACGAGACCTGAAAGAGCAGAACCATCAACTGAGGCTGGATCTGGTGCATTTCCGCCTCCCTCTGGCGAAGCAACACCTGCTGTTGGAGGATTGTTTACCGACGCCCTCCTCTGGCAACTGTCCGACCTCATCGGTAAAGCAGTAGAAACAGTCGTGGAGAAGAAATTTGCTGAAATGTCAACACCACCACCCGGCGATCGACCAGACCGTACGGTCCCAGCGACGGAAACTGAGCCACTGCATCACAAGTGGGTAGAGCGGACTCCCCCTCAAGATAGAGATGAGCATTTCTCTACTTCCGATAGCAAAACCTCAAGTCAGATCAACCCAGGTCTGGCCGAGCAGATGCAAAGCTTGCAGAAAGAGGTAAGGGAGTTTAAGAGAAAAATGGCGAGCAGTGGGACTGTGCAGATCAGGCGAGGCACTCCATTCACGGAGGAAGTCATGCGGGATGACGTGCCGGCCTCATACCGATCTCTGGATTTTGAATACAATGAGACCACAGACCCGTGGGACCACCTGAGTAGATTCGAGATCGCGGCTGCCCTGCATAAATTTTCAGATGCGGTTATGTGTCGGGTCTTCCCAATGACCTTTACCAAATCGGCACAGCTTTGGTTTAGCCAGTTGCCGCCCCGCTCTATTAGCAACTTTGACGAGTTCAGCTCTGCCTTCCTGCACCAGTTTACAAGTTGCAGGCCCGTTAGAGTTGTTCAGCCTAAAGTAGAAAGAGAATGGGAGTTTGCGTGCTTATATTAATAGGTTTATGACAGCAAAGCTGGAGGTACCCTCTGCGTCCGAGGAACTGTTGGTGAATGCTCTGGCGCAGGGTCTGAGGAGAGGCGAATTTTTTCAATCATTGGTTGTCAAACCAGCCCTGAAGTTTGGAGAATTATTGGAACGAGCCGAGAAGTATATTCATCTTGAGGAGGCCTTGAAAATCAAAGATGAGGGAGAAAAGAAGAGGGAGAGATACGATCGTGATGATAGGACTGCTGCAAAGAAGCCGAGCCCAGATCTGTCTGGCGGGAAACCTAGTTTTGACAGGTACACCCCTTTGGTAACTCCATAGGGTGAGATTCTACAGTCCATAGAGAAGCATCCAGACCTAAAATGGCCTAAGACCTACTCACAGAGACCTGGGAAGGAAAGGTCTAATCGCTTCTGCCGCTTTCACAACGAGTATGGGCATGATACTGATCAGTGTACTCATTTGAAAGATGAGTTGGGAAGATTGGTCCAGGCTGGGCACTTGAAAGAGTACGTCCGTGTGAGGAGAGAAGAGGCCAGATCTGGCAACAAGGGCTATGATAGGTCTAACCAGGGCAAAAGAGACCAGGACAGAAATCGCTCTGATAGGAGACGAGCTGATCAAGCCCAGGTCATTCATGGGGAAATCCAGATGATCACCGGAGGAGAGCTGGAGGAGCATTCCAAGAGGACGCATCACAGTTATGTCAGAGCCGCGAAAGACTTAGTTCGAAAATCGCATGATGTGGGACAAATGACCTCTACCCCTAACATCTATTTCGGGTCAGAAGATGGTGATGGCATTTTGGCCCCGCACATGGATGCTCTGGTTATAACGGCAACTATCGCCAATTATAATGTGCGATGGATCTTTGTGGATACCGGAAGTTCTGCCGACATTCTTTTTTATAACTGTTTCCGACAATTGAAATTGGATGTGGAGCTGAAACCAATGGGAGCGATCAGGATCCTCGTCACCCTAGGGGAAGAGCCTTATAGGGTGACAAGGATGGTTCGTTTCTTGGTTTTAGATGCGCCATCTTCCTACAATGTTATGCTTGGCCGACCATCCTTGAGCCAATTTCAAGCTGTAATCTCAGTTTTTCACATGAAGATAAAATTCCCTACTGAGGAAGGAACTGGGGAGGTAAGAGGTGACCAGTATGCATCACGACAGTCGTATGTTGAGTGTATTAGACGAAATAGTGAGGAAGAGAGGTTGAGTAAAAAAGCTCGGACAGATCAGCCACGGCAAGAGCTAGGGAGAAGGGAGGAAGGTTTGATGTTGGTGGAGATCATTCCAGGCGATGAAAGTCGAGTCCTCCATATAGGAACGACTCTCAGCCCAGAGGTCTTGACAGACCTGGTGGCTTTGTTAAGAGAAAGTGCGGATGTGTTCGCTTGGTCCCCCCAGGACTTGGTGGGGATCAACCCTGAGGTGATGGAACATCGCCTTAATATTAGTCCAGAGGCAAAGCCGGTGAAGCAGAAGAAAAGGAACTTTGGACCTGAGAAGGAGGCTATAATTGAAGCTGAGGTGGAGAAATTGCTTAGTGCCAAACACATCCAGGAAATATAATTCCCAGAATGGCTCTCCAACGCCGTACTAGTTCCAAAAACTCAAGAAGACTGGAGAATGTGTATTGATTTCCGAGACCTTAACCGAGCTTGCCCGAAGGACCACTACCCTCTCCCGAGAATTGATCAATTAGTGGACTCAATAGCTGGATGTGAGCTCCTGAGTATGATGGATGCCTCCCAGGGCTACCACCAGATCAGGCTTGCAAAGGATGATTGGAAGAGGGTTAGCTTCATCACCCCGGAGGGAACTTACTGTTATGTATCATGCCATTTGGATTGAAAAATGCTGGCGCCACATACCAGAGGTTGGCGGACAAAATATTTAAAAATCAGCTCGGTCGAAATATGGAGGTATATGTAGATGATATGTTGGTCAAGAGTGCCAGAGCAACCTCACATGTAGATGACTTGAGAGAGACCTTTAGTACCCTGCGGAAATACAGAATGAATCTCAACCTTAAAAAGTGTACGTTTGGGGTAAGAGCTGGCAAGTTTCTGGGGTACATGGTTACTGAAAGGGGGATCGAGGCCAACCCAGAGAAAGTACGGGCAATTATGGAGAAGCAGGCGCCTAGAAATGTTAAAGAAATGCAGTGTTTAGCGGGATGCATCAATGCCCTAAGTCGATTTGTCTCACGCTCGGCGGAGAAGAGCCTCCCTTTCTTCCAAGCTCTGCGTAAAAAAGCTCATTTTGAGTGGACCAAAGAATGCGAAGAGGCATTTAAAATGTTGAAAGAACACTTGGCTAGCATGACCTTGCTAACAAAGCCTGTACTAGGAGAACCCCTCATCTTGTACCTATCAGTTGGGCAACAGGCAATCAGCTCTGTCTTGCTTCGGGAAGAAGGAAAGGTGCAGAAACCAGTCTACTACTGGAGCAAGGTCTTACATGATGCCGAAGTGAGGTATGTAGAAGTAGAGCGGGCAGTACTAGCTCTAGTAGGCACAGCCCGGAAATTACGCCAATATTTTCTTTCGCATAGTATAATCGTGCGGACGAATCTGCCGTTGAAAGCTATCATGGATAAGCCAGAGGCATTGGGTAGACTAGTCAGGTGGAAATATTAGCTTTGAGGCCAGAACGGCAATTAAAGCCAAGGCCTTAGCTGATTTCATGTAAGAAATGACCGGTCCTCCTGAAGAGCTGAAGAAATGGACAATTTTTACGGATGGCTCTGTCTGTAATCAGGGCTGTGGAGTTGGAATTGTTTTAATGGATCCAGCAGGTGCGTCCACTGAGTTTGCTATCCGGCTGGTTACAACATTTTCTAATAATGCTGCTGAGTATGAGGCCCTTCTAAGAGGTATCCAGATGGCGAAGGACCTGGGTGCAGAGCAGGTGTGCGCCAGGGTAGATTCTCAGCTCGTTTGCAAGCAGATCAGTGGAGAGTTTGAAACGAGAGAATAAAATATGCAGAGATATTTGGATAAGTATAGAGAAGTCGCCAGAGGTATGAAAGGCCTAACGGTCCTTCAAATTCTTAGAGAGGAAAACGGGAGAGCTGATTTCTTGGCAAAGGTGGCCAGCTCGGCTGCAGATTGTCAAGAAAGAGTGATTACTCTACTACAGGCGGATGGAGAATTTGGAACAGAGCAGGTATGCTCAATTATTGAAGGAGAGAACTGGCGCTCTCCTATAAAGGCATACCTGGAACACGAGGTCTTACCGGAGGATAGAAAGGAGGCAACAAAAATACGAACTAGGGCTGCTAGATTTTGTTTAATTAAAGGAGAGTTATTTAGAAGAGGATTTGGCCAGCCTCTAGAGAAATTCATGAGGGATGTTGTGGTAACCACATGGGTGCCAGAGCTCTGTCGAGTAAGATCTTGCGGGCGGGGTATTTCTGGCCACACCTATGAAAAGAGGCGGAGGATTTCGTACGTACATGTGAAAAATGCCAGAAGAACTCAATGCTAATACACATGCCTGCTGAGGAGCTCATGACGATGAGCTCCCCTTGTCCATTTGCCAAATGGGGGATAGATCTGTTCGGCCCCTTTCCTATGGCCCCTGCCCAGAAGAAATTTTTGATAGTAGTAATTGATTACTTCAGTAAATGGGTGGAAGCAGAGGCCTTGGCTAAAATCACGTAAGAGGCAGTTATGAAGTTCTTATGGAAAAATATCGTGTGCAGGTTTGGCGTCCCCAGAATTCTGGTCTCAGATAATGGTACGCAGTTTATGGGTGCCAAAATAAGAGATTGGTGTGCAAAGATGAAAATTGAGCAGCACTTCACTTCTGTTTACCATCCTCAGGCTAATGGCCAAGTAGAGGTCACCAATCGTATACTAGTGCAGGGATCAAGACCCGATTGGAAAGAGCTGGGGGTAGATGGGTGGATGAGCTGAATTCAATTCTATGGGCGTACAGAACTAATCCCAAGGAAAGCACAGGGGAGACGCCTTTCAGCCTGGTTTATGGTATGGATGCAGTGGTGCATACCGAGATTAGCTTTTAGACCCATCAAGTTCATAATTTTGTTGAAGAACAGAATGAGCTCTTAATCCAGGATGCTCTTGATTGAGGAGAAAACAGAACGAGCTGCTGTCAGGATGGCGCATATCAAAGGAAGAATAAAACCGACATACGATAAGTCTGTGGTAAAAAGGCAGTTTCAGGTGGGAGACCTGGTTTTGAGAAGGTCCAATTTAGGGAAAGCCAAAGGAAAGTTAGATGCTATGTGGCAAGGACCGCTTCGGGTCACTCGAGTTTTGGCTGGAGGAGCGTACATGCTGGAAGAGCTGGATGGGACTGAGATCCCTCGTGCTTAGAATATTACTAATTTACGAAATTTTTATACGTAATTGTAATCGTTAATTTAAGATAGGATTGGCTAAGGGCGGATGCCCTCGATTTTACCTGACCTGATTGTCAGTTTAAGCCAGGGATTGGCTAAGGGCGGATGCCCTCGATTTTACCTGACCTGATTGTCAGTTTAAGCCAGGATTGGCCAAGGGCGGATGCCCTTGAGTTTGCCTGACCTGATTGTTAGTTTAGGCCAAGATTGGCTAAGGGTGGATGCCTTTGATTTTGCCTGACCTGGTTGTCAGTTTAAGCTAGAATTATTAGGGCGATAGCCCCTGTGCAATCCTACTTGTCTAGGACAGGTAATGACGGGTCTGGCTAGAACATGCGGACACGCACTAAAATGCCGGACCTAGTCACCAGCACGGATACATTAGATGATTATCAAAAACTGAAAACGATCAGGGGCAAGACCTAAAAAGAGGTATGTCTCATAATCTTGGAAGGACTGGCAATTCAAAAACACGATTTGTGTAATTTAAACAAGATGGAGTCGATCGAATTTTTTTTTACATTCATTGCCATATTTCTGGCAAATAAAATTATTTACGTAAAAGCGGATGGCAGTCGCAAAATATTACTTTTCTTGATCAGGAAAACAGAAGCTCAAAATTTATAATTTATTCATCAAATTCTGGATAAATTACAAGAAACAAGTTGCACACACCTTCCAAGAAGGTTAGCAAATTTCATTAACAGAATGCAGGAAACAGAAAGATAAAAGCAGGGGCTCATCCCTGAGAAGATCTCCGATCGGCAGCCAGAGCTCGGCGAACTCGCCATAGCTCGCGCTCGGTATCGTGATAACGTTGACGGTATTTGTCAGCGCGCTCAGACAGAGCATGGGCCTCACCGGCAGCGATGGTCAACCGGCCCACTGACTCTGCCAAATCAGCCTTCTCCTCCTGCAACTGGCGTTTCAGTTGGCGGAGCTCAGCCCATTCCCGTTTCTAATGGCGCTTTTTCTGCCTCTTCATTTCCAGCAGGCGGTGGAAATAGCTGATTTTCTCTCTGAGCAAAGCCAACTTATCTGAGAGTTTGAAATTCTCAACTACCAGAGAAACATTTTTTCTTTTCACAAGGTCCAGTTCTTGGAGAAGGGGAGAAGACGACATTGCAAGCGGTTGAAAAAGATAAAGGTATACATGCATATTTAAAGAAATCAGAGGCACGTGATAGAGAATTAAAAAGTACTAGGGTTTCCATAAATTCGGGAAACCCTAGAAGTTCAAAAGTCGCTATGAGACAAAAAAGCATCTGGCATTAAGAACATTCTGGGGTACAGAATTCAAAAATACACGAAAATTGACAGACCCGCCACACAGGCATCCTACAGGTCTGTCTTTGAAAGGAAAAAACTTGATAAAAAAAGGGCCTAAGTTTCCACTTCCATGTCTGCGTTTAGCTCTGCCCTCAGTTGGTCCACGATGCCCTCGGATAATCCTCCCGGAGAGGCCCCACCTGGTAACTCACCCAGACCTGCAAAGGTTGGGGAGGGACAAGAGGTAGGCGTGATCACAGCGAGAGTCAGGTCTGGCTGAGGCGCACAGATCTCATAAGGATGGAGAACAGAGTGGACATGTTCGGCAAATTCCACGGGCCCAACTGTGTCAAGGCGGTCCAGGGCGGGATCATAGGAGAAGGAGGTCGGCTCGGGTGCAGTTTTCAGGACAGTGCTCCGGTCAAAGGCGACATTGGGGTTAGCCTGGGTCCACTTGGTTTGCTCATCCAGAGCAAAGTGATAGTAGGCCACATCCTCAGGGAAGAGCAGAGCGTACAGAGCTTTGGATCCAAGGAAAGCTTTCTTCGTCTCTTCCCGGGCAGTCTGGACCAAGTTTTGCCCTCTCTCAGAATTCAAAAACTCTGCCTCCCACTCTTTCTTGGCCTTAGCTAAGGCCTCATCCTCCAGGCTCCTCGTCTCCGCTATGGCTTCATCTCTGGTCTCAGATCGGGCTACCTCAAGCATTTTCTCTTGAGCCTTCTTCATCTCATCCATCTCTTCTCTCACCTTCTTCATCTCCTTGACCTTCTCCTTGGCCAGGGCTCGGAAGCCAAACATCTTCTCATTAAGGGTCTTGACCTCCTTAACAAGATTGGGCTGGGCCAAAGACCTGGTCGCCCTGATAGCCATAAGGGCTCTCTTGGCTTCAGCCTGGGCATAAGAAGACGAGAGTTAGAAAATTTTCAATAAAGGTTGAAAAAAAAAAAGAAGAGCTGGAAACTTACCCGAGCTTCGTCCTGACACCAGGATTCCAGTAGCTCGCGGTCGCTCATCTGTTCTAGGATGAACATATCCTCGGGAGCGCATTGCCCGCTTACGTGGCGGACGGCCACATTGCCCGAGCAATTCAGGACTGGAGTCCTGCGGGGAGGGCCTGAGCTGCGGGTCACCGGGACTGCCGGAGCTACAGCTGGAACCGCCGGATTTGATGAGATGACCACACCTCTACCCCGACCGGAATGAGGTCTCTTAGTCAGGGGGGTATCATCGGAGTCGTACACGACGTGCCTGGCAGGTCGAGGACGCGGCAGAGATGCGGAAGGAGGAGGATTCTGAACTGGGAGTGTAGGAAGAGGCCCTATTTCCTGAACTAAAGGCTCTGGAATAACCTCCTTGCCTTTTCTGCTCGCTTCCTTGATCATCTGGCGCATCATCCTCTCTGAGAAATTAAAACAGATAAGACTCATGAAATCCGATAAGATATGGCAAGACCTGATTTCACTAAACGGGAGGTTCTTTACCTATCTCCTCGGACAAAGGGCCTATCTCACAGGTCTCATTAAAAAAGTCCAAAACATGGGGGAGGAGGAGCTCATTGGCATTAACAAGATTGTCATTTAAAATAGAAATGAGCCTCTGGATTCGAGGAGGTCTGCCTGCTGCGGTCAGGTGTAGGTAGATAGGCAGTTTTTCTATAGGCTTGGGGTCAAAGCCCCAATCCTCATCGCAGTAAACAAAGAAGAATTTTTCCTCCAGGCCTTGTGGGAGGTAGGGAGCTTGTGTATGAATTGGACCCCGGGTCTGGCTGTGAAGTAAAAACAGCCCGGGAAAGCGCTCTTCGCTTGGAAGAGCTGATAAAAGGTAATAGCTGTCGGGTCCTGACCAGCATATCGCATGGCCAGGTTGTAGCATACCATGATCTTGAAAGAATTGGGGGTAAATTGGATGATAGGGATTTTGTATATCTGGGCAATCTCCAACATCAGAGGGTTCACCGGCAAACGTAAACCCGCCTGGAACTGGTCAACATAAAAGGGTAACCAGCCCTCTGGTGCTTGACAGGCTAAGATGCAGGCCGGCGGGCAAAGGAGATCAAAAGGGTAGGCAATTTTGTGCTTATACCTAATTTCCTCTACGGTCCTCTCACTAAGAATAGAGACTACCGGCGGATGACTAGGGTCCGCCGGAGGATATTCCAGGCTTGAAAAGTCTGAATGAGCGGTTCCCGCTGCCTGAGAGGTGGACGGCGGGGAAGTCGCCGCCGCCTCAGCGGCGGCCAGCGATAAAGATGAAGAGGCATCCGCTGCCTCTGGAGCGATGGATTGAAGCGGCCGAGGAGTTTTCGCCGCTCCCAGAGGGTTAGGTACCAACGGAGAAGGGGCCGCCGTCGCCCCTGGGATGGCAGACGGCGAGGAAAGAGAAAAATCTACTACGGGAGATGACATTAAAGAAATTGCAAAATTGAAAGGTTGAGGAAAGTACCTGGTCTAGGGGTGAGCAAAAAACCGAAATAACCGACCGAACCGAACCAAATATTTCGGTTCGGTTTGGTTTTTTGAAAATTCGGTTCGGTTTTCGATTTGAGAATTCCAAAAAATCGGTTAGTTCGGTTCGGTTTTACAAAAGAATTTTGGTTTTAACCGAAATATAATCAAAAAACAAAAAAAATATAATTTTTATATTAATTATTATTATTTTTTATCAATTCGGTTCGGTTCGGTTAATTCGATTTTAAACGTATTTTCGGTTTCGCTCGTTTTGTAATTTTGTAGAAATTTCGGTTTTCGGTTTTTTCGGTTTTGTACCGAATTTCGGTTCGGTTTGGAATTTTATACAAATTTCGGTTTCGGTTATTTCGGTTCGGTTCGATTTTCGGCCGAACCGATCGAATGCGATTGGGAAATTGCTGGAACGCTGGAGGAGAGAGAGAGCTCGAGACTTTGAAAAAGTAAGGAAATGCAAAAAGTGAGAGGAAGAAAGGGAAAGCGGGAATAAAAAGGCAAAAAGGATAAATTTAAAATACGGAAACCATGGAAAGTGGGATTTAATGGGATCCCCGCATTTAATGTTGGCAGGCGAACAGTGCCCTAGGAGGTGAGCTGGAGCGTCGACTGTCCTAGATTAGGGCTGATGTGGCGTGTAATCAAGGGAATGATGTGGTTGTTACTTGGGGAGATGAAACGACATCACTAATGCCAATAATTAGGCCTGGGTGTCAGGCGGGTTTCTCGGATCCCCCCAGTACGAGAAGCCATAAAGGACAGAACGACCTCATTTATTTCAAAAGAGCCTTGGAATAGTGCAGATCTACCCTAACTGTTCGGGGGGAGGAGTTGATAAGGTAATATATACGCCAGACCTGGTTTGGGGTAGCTCTTACTCAGGATAGTTAGGCAAATTAAGAGAGGGCTAGAACAGCTCTATCTCAGAGAAAGATCTAATTAACCCTCCCGATAAAACAGAATGTCAGGAAGGGGTGGCTATCGCTCGGGATCCCTCTTGACTTATCTATCTTGAAGAGATCACTAAAAGTTTGAAGTTTATGCCGAGCTGAAGTTCAGGGGACTGAAGTTTAGCCTGGTCTGGGTAAAATACCTGATTAAGTCCCCTGAGGAATAGAGCTTGTCCTCATTATAGCAAAAGTTGGCCTGTTGAAAGGCAGCAACATCAAAGGAAAGAAGAGCCGGATCACGACAGTTCTGGTTCCTTGAATTCTGCTGGAATCCTAGAGAGACGAGATAATACGGACTGAGGAAGACCTGGAACAAGGAAGACCTGACTAGAGTCAAGTCTGATATTAATACCGAGGGGATACAGGAGAAGGAAATAAGGAAGGCCTGGGACAGGGAAGACCTGTTTCCTAGATTTCCGGCAAAGAGACAAGCGGGACCACTTGTCAGAATTGGTTGCCAAAACGGCCTTGATTCGCAGCATGTGCTCCTGGAATCCCGGCTGGGGTCCCCACTAGGAGAAACTATAAATATCTCAGTCCTAAGGCTGAGAGAGGTATGTTATTCTCTTGAGCATTCCTGCTTTCTTTCTGGAAAACACCTCAAACGCTTACTGACTTAAGCATCGGAGAGGTTTCTACCGGAAAATCACCGGTGATCCTTTCTAGCTTGTGTTTGTGGTGCAGATCAGGAGGGTGTTCAAGGTTCCAAGCGTTCTCAACGTTGGTCATTTTTTGGGTTGAAACACCCATCATGATTGTGTGATTTACTCGGTTGATTTTCCCCTTACTTATTATCGTATTCTGGGCTAACTTCTTCCTTGTTCTAGTTCGGACCACCATCAAATCATTGTTTGATTATTTTATTAATACAACCATCATCTCGGGCCTGAGGATCTTTTATTATCAAAACTTTTGGACTTCCCACAATAGATTCCATGTTCTCATCTCCATCCCGTGGGCGCAGGACCTTCTTGCTAACAATTATATGACCCACATTATGATCAAGTTGAAGTTTCTTCGTGGTATTCTTTGAGATTGGAATGTCCAAACGGTTGGTAATATCCACCATTAGCCTGAGACGATTCAGGTAGAGCTTCTGGCTTTGCAGACTAGGCATTTTCATTTGGTGTAATCTAATTTCGATGTCGAGACAAAGGTTAAAATTCTGGTGGAATCCTCCTCGATGTTTGCTACCCAAGCTTCCATTCTTCGGAAGAATATTTGAGATGATTATCTCACGGATGGAGACCATAACTCAATTTTTTTCCATCACAGCATTAAGGTTCAGGTCAATAAGTCTTCCATTATTCCATTGCACATTGATGTTATGATTAGCCATAGAAACAATGTGATCAAGACTAAGATTATCTCCTTCTTCTTGGGCCTTTTAACTACCACCTAACCCTTGGCGGACCCCAGCTGGAACGATGAGGTTTTGTAGCCTGTCATCAACTCTGATTTGAATCTTTTCCTATCAGTTGTCCCATGTGATGATGATATTTGTGAGGATGTCTTCACGCTTGGTTCGAGTAGCACCCCCAATCCAGATGGTTTAACGGGCATTTCTTTTATAAGTGTTAGGATGTGGTCGGTTTTGATGTTTGTGCAGTAGTCCATTTCTTCTTTAAGACATCCTTACTTACAACGGGTTTTAACTCTAGCTTCATGGTCCTCATTTCGACCTATTGATATTAGCAAATTCTCATTTAAGACTATCATTGAGATCATGAAGACTCGACTTAATGACATCATTGGTGGTGTTTCGCCTTAAAAGTTACACCAAGAACATCTGCTTCTTCGATAAAAGTATCCTGACCTGTTTCCACAAAGACACGTTAGAAAGGACCATCAGGGGTTTTCCGGTGGAAACCTCTCCGATGCTCAAGTCAGTAAACGTTTTTTATTGGAATAAGAAAATCAGAAGAAGAATGCCTAGAAGGTCATACCTCTCTCAGCCTTAGGGCTGACATATTTATAGTTGTTCATCATGTGGGATCTTTTCGGAATTCCAGAAACAGAACTCGTGAATCTTGGACCGTTATTCAGGCTGAGCTGATCAAGAAGCTTCTACTAAGAGCAAGACAGCTCTGGCCTTAAGTTTCTCAAATTCCTGCTCAACCCTCCTTGGAACCTTATCCAAGGTTAAGTCTTTAGGTCAGGGCATCATTCCTCAGGGCTGTAGGCCTGTTCAGTCCTTCTCTCTTTCCTGAGCTGAGCAGGATGGGTCTCTCTTCCGAGTCACCAAATCCAGATCAGGACCAACTCTGTCGAGCCTTGATCCTAGCTTATTTCCTTTTCCCCTCAGGCGTAGCTTAGCAACTAGTTCATCCCAACCGGAACTATTCCTTTATACTTGCACATGTTAGGCATATTTAGGTCGCACCAACCAGTCCCCCACCCCCCAAGTGGTTGGGATGAACCATGAAACCTAGGGTTTCACTCCAGGCGGTTGAGATTTTCAACACGTCTTTCCAAATTCCTTACTGTCGCGCATGGATCCCGCTGAATCTGCTTCTCAAATCAGGTCATATCTTTTAGGATGTTCTGTAACTTCTGATTTCTCACTTTCAACGGTTGAGATCCCCAACATGCCTTTTCGAGTACAGTACCTCTGACGTGCATTAAATGCACGAATCCCATCAAATCCTTTTTCAATAATCATTTTCAAAATTTACTCCTTTCCCCTCTTTTGCGATTCATTTTTCAATTTCATTCTTCTTCACCAAGCATTTGCTCCTCTCCAAGAATTTCAAGCTTTTTTTCTTCTCCAACCAGTACCTTCCTAATCTTAAGAACCAGGTACTCTTTCGTTCCTTTTATTTTTGCAATTTTTTAATTATGTCTGCTCCTGCATCGCATGTCCCTTCCTCCTCCTTCAGTCTATCATCTTCCTCAACATCCTCGTCTACCGCCTCCGGTGACCTCCATTCGTCACCCCTTCCCGGTGGCGGCGCTGATAAGATATCATCTACTGTCAGCGACCGTACCCTCCGGGAAATACGGTCACGATTTCCTATTTCAGATGACTTTTCCTTTACAAACCCCACGTCCAGCGAAAGGGCCTCCCAACCTCCCCCAAATAATTTAACTTTCCTCATCGACCAATTCCAGGCGGGGTTGAGACTCCCGGTTCACCCATTCATCCTTGCCCTCTCCCGGATGTATCGAATCTTGGTGCACCAGTTTGTACCTAATGCCTTCAGAATCATGATAGGGTTCCATTTGGCGGCCCAGTTTTCTGGAATCACGCCTACCACCCAATTATTTTTCTCCTTTTTCCAGGCAAAAAGCTCATCTTCCGGATTTTTCTATCTAGTAGCTCGGGCCAGCGTCCAGTTCTTAACCGGAAAACCCTCTTCCAACAATGTTTGGCGCAAGAAACTTTTCTTTGTCCGTTGTTCGGGAGATTGGGGCTTTTCTCCTCTGAATCAGCATGTTTTCCATCTGACTAAGCTTCTTTCTCCCAAAATCCTGGGCTTCTTCAACTCCTAACAAGGGAATGGCCCTCTGCCTGACGAGATTGGTATACTTATGAAACCGAAATAACCCCATCCCTTATTTTAATGTTTACCAGATCTGGAAGTTTGCTTTATCATTATTATGCATTATCATTTGTTTGACCAACTTGTTCTCCCTTACAGCTATGATGATGCAGAAGAAGATGGCTTCCCTTCTTCAAGGAGCTACTCCCAACACTGGAAAGAGCCCCCTTGGCGAATCATCCGGAGCTACAATTTCTGGAGAGCCCACACCTCCTCCAAGACATGGGGTGGCAATCGAACCCATAACGTCTGCTCGGATGGAAATAGCTACCCCTCCGGAAAGGGCGGCCGCCCACATAGTAGACCTGGCATCTCATTCTGATTCTGAAGAAGAGCCAAGGGTGGTTCCCCGGAAATAGGCCCGATCTGGCAGGGAAGCTGCTCCGACAGGGACCAAGATATCTATGCCCATCCATAGCTTCTTTATTGGTTCATCTGTCCTGGAATGTTAGGGGACCGTGGCTGCTCAGTTTGTTAAGGGCCACTGCCCTTCCTCTGATAAGCGAGTCTTGGACAAGATGACAAGTGCAGAGCTGATTGAGTCTTATTGCTTATATGAGTCCAGGGTTATCCCTTAATCCATTTCCCTCTCATTACCTTATATCTTCCTTCTCTTGCTTCCTTTCCTCTTTTACTTGTTATTATTTTTTTTAGGCTTCAGTCAAGAGTGTTATTCTGATAGCTGTTAGAAGAGTTTTCGTGGTGTTGAAAGTATCAACGGGTTCATGGCTTGGTGTTATCGGAGATCGATTTGATTGAAGGGATCAAAGTGTTTGTAGCTTGAGAAACGAAAAGAAAATGACAATAAAGAAAATAAACTAACTAAACTAAACTAGGAAATGAAATTACAAGTTGGTCGGATGCCTCGGTCGTATGCCTTCAATGAAAACGCTAGCAAATAAATAAAACAAGCAATAACAAGCATTGTTTCACCAAGTACAATCATGCATGCACAAGGTAAAACTATGCATAAAAACTCAAATAATGCAAATTAGCAAAAATTGAAAGCATGAATGGATAAAGCAATGAAAATAGACGTGAAAGTTTATAACTTTGTGAAAAATAACAAGCAACAAAGAGTAGATCTAAGATTCAATCTAAAACTATGCTTGAAAATAAGATTCAAAACAAAGCATAGGAAAAACTCAAAATCAAGACGATCCAAGACCCGATCTATACCCTAGACGTGTCACTCATCTAGATTACATAGCGAGTCACCAAGATCTAATATGAAATCAAGGTGTCAAGGCAAAAAGCATGAAAATGAGAACAAAGCATGAAACTAAGAACAAAGCATGAAAATGAAGAACAAAGCATGAAATTGAAAGAAAACTTACTTGAATTAAGAAAGGAAACAAAGCTTGAATATAATTGTATCAAAGTAACAATCCAAGGGAGTACTTGAATTCTTCTTGGGCTTACAAACCCAATGCCAAGCATGAAAGTAAAACTAAATATAGAAAAGAAATTACATCAAATCTTGAAATTGAATCTAAAACCTAAGAGAGAAAATTATCCAAGAGATTGAGAGTAATTTGGTCCCAAACCCTAGCTTGGGTTGGGAGGGGAGTGAATATTCACAAAAATGAGAGAAGTCTACTATTTATACAAGCTCTCCTTGGAGTTAAATGGGTCAAATTGGGCTTTAAGGCTTGATTTCCTTGGTTTGACCAAGTTTTGAACCAAAAAATAGGCTCCCTAGCCACTTGTCTAGCCCTTTTAGCTTGGTTGGTTGGTCTTGGGTGGTCTTGGCTTGGTTGGGGCGTGCATGGCTAGGTTGGGGCGTGCTTGGGGTGAAAGGAGGCTTGGATGGCAGCTGGGTGGCGCTGGGATGGCCAAGGGGGGCTGGCCGTCTCACATGGCTCAAGGAATGGCGCTAGGATGGCCAAGGGAGGGATGGCCGTCTCACATGGCACGAAGATGGCGCGGAGATGGCTGCACTGGGCGCTGCCTTGGTTGGATTTCTTGGCAGATGGCGTGCGGACGGCGCTGGAATGGCCAAGAGGTGGCAGCTGGGCGCAGGGGATGGCAACTGGGTAGCAGGGAGATGGCTAGGAGATGGCCACTGGGCACAGGGGATGGTAGCTGGGTGGCAGGGAGATGGCCACCATTCCAGAATGTTTTCCCCTTTAGAGCTCCTTCTTGGAACAACTTTGGCAAGCCCTTGGCAAGGAGATGGCTTGATTTTTTGGCCTCCATGCCTTAGCTTGAATTCAAATTATTAAACCACCTATTAATGAGAATTTTCAACATAAAAACCCAAGAATTTCACCAACCTTAAATCAATTAAAACCATTTAACCCAATTAAACATAAAATCAAAATAAGAACACAAAAACCCTAAAATAAGAAAAATAACCCAGAAAACAAAGCTAAACGACTCAAGAACCACTAAAAGTAATATAAAACCCTAATTAAGAACATGAGAAAAACACAACAATTACATGCAAAACAATAGCCCGAGCCGAAGGCTCCATGATGAACGCCAACCTGGCCAAGGAGCATGCAGCTCTGAAAGAGAGAGAACAGAGGCTAGTAGCCCGTTTGAAGGAGCGGAATTCTGAGCTGAAGGAGGCTCAGACAGAGTTGAAGAAAGCTCAGGATGAGCTGAAGGTAGTGCAGGTCGAGCTGCAGCAGTCCCAAGAACAAGTGGGACGGGCTCGGGCAGAAGCCACCATCCAATTGCCTTAGGAAAAGAGCAGGCCATGGAGGCCCGAGCGGAAGGTGAATCCAGGGGGCGTACTAGATTCCTGGATTTGGAGGAAGGAGAAAGGCTCATCCAGGTGACTAGGGAGGTAACCCGTAAGGCCTTCCTTGGTTCCATGGAGTTATACGATATCCTTATTCCCGAGGCTCAGGTCTACTACCATTTTGGTCTGGACGCCCAGGAGAAGTGGTCTTCTTAGAACCCTACCGCTCCTTTCAACTGCCTAACCCCTTTTAAAACTCCTCCCGATCCCACCAGTTTCACTTACGTTGAGAAGAAGAACCGGCTCCACCAGCTCGGGGCTTAAGAGTTCGCTACCTACATTCTCCAAGCCTTCCTGGACTCCCTCCCTCGCCCAGTCGCTGACTTTGGCTTTATCAATGACTACGACCTCTCCTACTTATGCCAACTTGGGCGAGCTTCAAGGCAACACCCAATTTGAGCAGGACTTTGGAGAGGGTGCCAGGGGGACCGAGCAAGTTGGAGGAGATCTGAATACCGAAGACTATGAGAATGTAGATTAGACTGTTGTTTCGCCTGTGTGGCTGATCTATATTTTTCGAAATCTTGTCTGCACTTTGAATATTTTGTCATTTAGGAAATTTAGGGTTTCCTTTATTTAAGGAAACCCTAGTACTATTTTCTATTGATCACGTGCTCTACTTTTCTTTATATATGGCATTTTCTCACTTTCATTCTATTATGGCTTCTTCATCTCTTCTTGAAGAAATTGATACTCTCAAAAGAAGAAATCTCGCATTTCTTTTTAAAAACTTCAGATTGTCTGACAAATTTGTTGTTCTTCGCGAAAGGTTTTCCCAAGTGTGTAAGCTTTTGGAGAGAAAGAGGCAAAAGAAATGTCACTATAAATGTGAATTGGCTGTGCTCCACCAGATCAATCATCAACTTCAAGAGGAGAAGGCCGACCTGCTCGAATCAGTATGCCGACTGACTGCCGCTGCTGGTGAAGCTCATTTCGCCTTTGAACGGGCGGATAAGTATCGCCAACGCCTCCATGAGAATGAGCTGTGAATTATGGCGTGTTCTCCAGGCTTTAGCTTCTGATAGGAGAGCTTCTTCTTCTTTATTCATATCTTATTACGAGCTGACCTGATGTCAGTGAGGTTTTTTCAGGAAGGGCTAAGGGCGGATGCCCCAATATTCCTCACCTGATTGTCAGTTAGATTTTTTAAAAGCCAAGATTGGCTAAGGGCGGATGCCCCAATATTTTAGAGTCAAATGGATGGAATCAGAGTACCCCTATCTTATAAGATTATCTTACACATAATATTTTCGTAAATTTATTACATTCCACGCTCGGGGTACTCTGATTCTATCCATTTGCTCTATCTCATTAGCTCCTCCTGCCAGAACTTTCGTGACTTTAAACGGTCCTTGCCAAGTGACATCCAGCTTCCCTTTGGTCCTCCCCAAGTCAGCCCTGTGCAGGACTAGGTCTCCTACTTGAAAATGCCTACTTACTACTGTTTTATTATAAGTTGCCCGGACTCGTCCTCTCATATGCTCCATTCTAATCGCAACACGGTCTCTTTTTTCCTCAATCAAGTCCAGTGCATCCTGTATTAATAATTCATTCTGATCTCCATCAAAACTTTGTATTCGGTGAGTTTCTAGGCCTATTTCCGTAGGAATTACAGTGTCCATGCCATAAAATAGGCTGAAGGGAGTTTCTCTGGTGCCCTCCTTGGGATTAGTACGATAGGACCAAAGGATTGAGCTGAGCTCCTCTACCCATTTGCTTCCCGACCTTTCTAGGCGTGCCTTGATCCCTTGCACCGGGATGCGATTGGTCACCTCAACTCGACCATTTGCCTGAGAATGATAGACGGATGTGAAGTGTTGGTCTATCTTCATCTTAGTGCACCAGGCTCAAATCCTAGCACCCATGAACTGCGTGCCATTGTCCGAGACCAGGACCCTGGGAATCCCAAATCGACACACTATGTTTTTCCATATAAAACCCATCACCGCATCCTCTGTAATTTTTGCCAGAGCTTCGGCCTCCACCCATGTGCTGAAATAGTCGATGGCCACAATTAAGAACTTCTGGGCTGGAGCTGTGGGGAATGGTCCAACCAGATCTATCCCCCCATTTTGAAAAGGGGCAGGGAGAGCTCATCGTCATGAGCTCCTCTGATGGCCGATGAGTTAAAGGGGAAATCTTTTGGCATCTGTCACATCTTTTGAAAAAGTCCTCTGCCTCTTTCCGCAACAATGCTAATAATAGCCAGCTCTCATGACTTTGCTTGACAGGGTCCTAGCACCCATGTGATTGCCACAGCAACCTTCATGGATTTCTTTAAGAATGTGGGCGCCATCCTGTTGGCTTACACACTACAGAAGAGGTTTTCCAAATCCCCTTCTAAACAGCTCTCTCTTTATTAAGCAGAAACGGGGCGACCTGATCCTTACCTTTGCTGCTTCTTTCTTACTAACTGGTAGATCTCCCTTCTCCAGATATGTCTTGATCGGGTAGCGTCAATCTGATTTTTCCTCTAAAGCATGTACCTCATCTTCTCCAAGTTCTTGATAGGCCATTAAAAGGGTGATTACCCTTTCTTGATAGTTTGTTGCTGAGCTGGAAACCTTAGCCAGGTAATCAGCTCGGCCATTTTCTTCCCTGGGAATTTGATGGACTGTTAAAGAGTTCATGCCACTAGCCAATTCACGAAACTGAGCCAAATATATTTGCATGTGTTCGTCCCTGGTTTCAAGTTCCCCTCTTATCTATTTGTACACAAGTTGGGAATCCATCCGTGCGCATACCTGCTCTGCTCCCAGCTCCTTTGCCCTCTGAACCCCTCTTAACAAGGCTTCAAACTCTACCGCATTATTGGACAAGTAGTAGTTCATTCGTACATCATATTCTGTGGTAACTCCTTCTGGGTCGATTAGTACTATTCTCGCACCACAGCCAAGGTTCCCTACCGAGCCATCTGTGTAGACTGCCCACTCCTTCTCCTTCTCGGGAGAACTGGTCATCTCTTGCATAATGTCGACCATTGCCTGGGCTTTGATTGATGTTCCCGCCTTAAAGATGATATCAAATTCGCTGATCTCGATTACCCATTTCACCAGACGTCCCGAGGTTTCTGTCTTATTCATGACTGCCTTCAATGGCAGGTTGGTTCTAACCACTATATCGTGCGAAAGAAAGTAAGGGCGGAGTTTGCAAGCTGTTCTGACCAGGGATAGCATGGCCCTCTCTATCTCTACATATCGGAGCTCGGCATCATGCAAGACCTTACTCCAATAATATACTGGCCTCTGCATCCTACCCTCTTCCCAAATCAGAACCGTGCTTATAGCTTGTTTTCCAACAGATAAATACAGGATCAAAGGCTCTGCATCCTGGCATTTTCATCCCATTGAAATGGGACTCTCTTTCGTAAGGCTTGAAAAAATGGTAGACTTTTCTCCGCTGAGTGCGAAGATAATCTGCTCAGGGATGATATCCATCGAGCCATACATTGCATCTCCTTGACATTCTTCGGGGGTTGCATGTCCATGTTATCCTTGACCTTTTCTGGATTTGCTTCTATTCCTTTTTCTGTGACCATATACCTCAGAAACTTTCCAAACCTGACCCCAAACATGCACTTTTTAGGGTTGAGCTTCATTCTATACTTCCTCGAGTATCGAAAGTTTCCCTCAGGTCATCCACGTGTGAAGTCGCCTTTATGCTATTGACTAGCATGTCGTCTACATAGACTTCCATATTATGCCCGAGATTATTTTTGAACATTTTGTCCACCATTTGCTGATACGTGACCCCCGCATTCTTAAACCCAAAGGGCATGACCACATAACAATAGGTTCCTTTTGGAGTTATGAAACTAACTCACTTCCAATCTTCCTCTGCCATCCTGATCTGATGATACCCTTGCGAGGCGTCCATCATACTTAGCAATTCACAGCCTAATGTGGAGTCCACCAGCTGGTCAATTCTTGGCAATGGATAGTGGTCTTTCGGACAGGATCTATTGAGATCCCAGAAGTCAATACACATCCTCCAGTCCTCCTCTGTCTTTGGTACTAATACCGCATTGGAGAGCCACTCTGGGAATTGTATTTCTCGAATGTGTCCAGCCTTCAGCAGTATCTACACTTATGCCTCGATGATAGCTTCCTTCTCCTGCCCAAAGTTACACTTTCTTTGTTTTACCAGCTTCATTGTCGGACTAATGTTGAGGTGGTGCTCAGTTACTGCTGGGTCTATCCCAACTAAATCATGGGGAGACCAGGAAAAGATATCTGCATTATTCTTGAGGAGGGTTACCAGCTCTACCAACACATCGGGACTGAGAATTGTTCCTACGCGCAAGACTCAATATCGTCTCCTAGAACTACCTCGACCGTAATTAAGCTTTCCTCTCTATGAGCTAGGTCTGGTCTGGCTTCCTCGATTTCTGCCTTTTTACATCGTCCTTCCTCGTTCCGCCACACGCTCTCTACATATGTACATCTCGACGTGTATTGGTTACCGTAGACCTCTCCCACTCCATCCTAGGCAGTGAATTTCAACTTCATATGTTAGACAGAGATTACCGCTTGGAACTGGCTTAGAGATGGTCATCCTAGCATAACATTATATGAGGAATGTGCATCTACTATCAAGAAACGCACATGGGTGATCTCCCAGCGTAACGAGGAGATTTACTACTCCCATTGGTTTTAGGGCTCCCCCTGCAAAGCCTACCAATGAGGTCGTGACCTCTTTTAACTCCACATTTAAGTTTAATTTTTGAAAACAGTCATAGAATATGATGTCAGCGGAGCTTTTCGTATCCACGAAGATTCGTCTAATAATGTAATTGGCAATGGTGGTTGTGATGACCAAGGCATCCATGTGAGGGGCCAGTATGTCATTCTCATCCTCTGATCCAAAGCATATGTTTGGGCTTGGTGTTAATTGCCCCACCTCTCATGATTTCCTTGCAAAATCTTTCACAGCCCACACATAATTTTTCTGGGTTCTCCTGGAATGCTCATCCCACTCGCCACATGTGATCATTAAGATCTCACCCCTTATTTCTTGAGCCTGATCATTCTTTTTCCTATTGCCACATCCATTCTTGAATTCCTGCTTGTTTCCCTGAAGCCGATCTTGCCTATGAGGGTCAGATCTGGATTCCTCACGTCTCGCCTGTACAAACTCCTTTAGGTGCCCCTTTTGCACCTACCGCTCCAGATCATCTTTCAAGTGGGTGCACTGATCCGTGTCATGACCATACTCATTATTGTACCAACAAAACCGTTCATATCTCTCCTTCTGCGGAGTTTGTGTGTATGTCCTTAGCCACTTAAGGTCTAGGTATTGCTCAATGGCTTGCAACATCTCAGTTTAGGGTGAAGCCAAAGGTGTATACCTATCAAACCGGGGGCGACCTCCAACCAGATCAGTCCTAGGTTTCTTCATTGGGGTCCTGTCCTCCCTATCAAGTTGTTCCCTTCACTTCTCTCCATCGTCCTTCATATTCAAGGCTTCTTCCAAGTGGATGTACTTTTCTGCTCTCTCCAGGAGATCTCCAAATTTCAGTGCCGGCTTTACAACCAACGACTGGAAGAACTCCCCCCTCCTGAGCCCTTGGTCCAGGGCATTAACCAAGAGTTCCTCAGAGGCCGAGGGCACCTCCAGTTTGTCATCTGTGAACCTTTTGATATATCCTCGTAGGCTTTTGTTCTGCTTCTGCTTCAAACTGAACAGCTCTAGCGGCATTTTTTGATACTTCCTGCAACTGGTTAATTGGTGCAGGAATGTAGAACAGAAGTCATCAAAATTATTTATGGAATAGGGGGTAGCTAGCTAAATAAGATCTGGGATGATTTTGTAAAGGTCGTAGGGAAAACCCGACACATGACCGCGTCGGAAGACTTGTGCAAGGTAGCTGCGATCTCCAATCTGCTCAGGTGATCCCACGGATCCGTTGTCCCATTGTATTCGAAACCCATGGAACAGTAGGAAGTTGGGAGATCATCCTTCATGACCGTCTCCGTGAACGGAGTGCTTCTCCGTGTCTGGCCCACGACCTCACCCGCCATCTTCCGCTTAACTTCCCTGACCTCTTTTTGCAGATTTTGGATTTGCTCGGTGAGGTCAGGGTTGGTTTTGCTTGAATTTCTTTCTTTGAAGCAGAAAGCTCTACTCGTCTTCCTGAAGAGGAGCTCTGGTCTTTTGCTGAGCCGTGTACGGCGACTCCATCTCCGGCGGTTACTTTTCCTTGGAGGTTGGTGTCGAGAGTTCATCAAATTTCTTTTCCACAACCACCTCTACCGCTTTTCCGATGAGGTCAGATAATTGCCTTTGGAAGGAATTATTCAGCAATCCACCATCAGTTTGCGTGGCTCCACTAGGAGGGGGCTACGTTGTGTCCGGTCTGGCTTCTGCCAATAGCCCCGTTGTCCCTGGTGCACCCGTAGGCACGGCAGAGCTTGGCGTGCCACCTAACTCCGCCACCAAGTTCCGCTAAGTCCGTCTGATGCCATGCTCTTTCTCATGTCTTAGCTTTGATGTTTCCCACAGACGGCACCAATTGTTTCGCCCTGAAAGTTACACCAAGAACACCTGCTTCTCCGATAAAAGTATCCTGACCTATTTCCACAAAACACGTTACAAAGGACCACCGGGGGTTTTCCGGTGGAAACCTCTCCGATGCTTAAGTCAGTAAACGTTTTTGATTGGAATAAGCAAACCACAAGAAGAATGCCTAAAAGGGCATACCTCTCTCAGCCTTAGGTCTGAGGTATTTATAGTTGTTCATCACGTGGGATCTTTTCTGGGATTCCAGAAATGAAACCCGCGAATCTTGGGCCGTTATTCAGGCTGAGCTGATCAAGAAGCTTCTGCCAAGAGCAAGATAGCTCTGGCCTTAAGTTTCTCAAATTCCTGCTTTACCCTCCTTGGAACCTTATCCAAGGTTAAGTCTTTAGGTCAGGGCATCATTCCTCAGGGCTGTAGGCCTGTTCAGTCCTTCTCTCTTTCCTGAGCTGAGCAGGATGGGTCTCTCTTCCGAGTCACCAAATCCAGATCAGGACCAACTCTACCGAGCCTTGCTTCTAACCTATTTCCTTTTCCCCTCAGGCGCAGCGTAGCAACTCAGGTCATCCCAACAAGAACTATTCCTTTATACTTGCCCAGGCCAGGCATATTTAGGTCGCACCAGGTGGTGTGATCTCTGACTCCCATTTTGGTTTTATCCTGAGTTCATGACTGTATGGCAATGGCCTCGAAGTCTTTTAATTTCCTTATCTCTCAGACCTTTAGCAAGAACATTATTATGAAGATAAATATTCGAAAAGCCTTCGACACGCTGGATTAGGGCTTTCTTCTTGTGGTTTTGCATCATTTTGGCTTCTCTCACATTTTTTTTGGTTCGGTGGAAGCGGTTTTGCTCTCTACTAATATTTTTATGCTTCTTAATGGTATATAGTCCAGTTGGTTACTTTAATTGCACCAGGTGTGTCTATTAGGGGGGACCCACTCTTCCCGCTGCTCTCCTGTTTACGGGGAATGTCCTCACTCGTGCTCTCTATCATGCCTCAGGAACTGGCACGATTGGTTTGTTTCGTATACTCTTCAGATTGCTTGCTTTATGTTGATGACATCAGTATTAATAGTCATGCATCTTCCCCCGAACATTCGTGCTATTTTTGATATTTTTGACATGGTGATAGATCTAGGCAGGTTCTCAACCCGGAGAAGTCCAAGATTTTCTTCGGGTCTCTGGTTTCCCCCACTTTCATTAGACGTGTATGGTAAGTCTTAGCATTTTCAATTATCTTGTTTCCCACTACCTACCTCGGTGTCCCTATGTTACGAAGTTGTCCTCACACTGCCCATCTTTTGTCTATTTTCGATAAGAACATCGCTATGATTGGGAGTTGGAAGGGGTCCTCCCTCTCACTGGCTGGTGGTATTTATTTGGTTAACTCGATCAACTTTAGCTCCACAATACACTTTATGCTTAGTCTTAGATGGCCGATGTTGCTTCTTCGTGAGCTTAAGAAGGCTATCTATAATCTTAATTGGTTGTATGACATTTCTAAGCGTAAGTAGTTTATAGTTAATTGGGCTCGTTGTCGTGACCCACACGAGGAAGTGGATCTTGGGATTTGTTCGTTCATTACGACTAATTTGCGGCGGTTGAGCTGAAAAAGGGCATGATGGCTTTCCATATCTTTCGTAAGTGTTTTCTTAAAGAGGATGGACGCCCACATACCCATGTTACTTGTTCAATTTGGGGGGCATTAGGAATCATATTTCCGATATTCTAGAGGATTCTCGTAGGTTCTCGGGGAGTAATTCGGGGATGAGTTTTTGGTGGGATAATTGGCTTAGATACTCCATCATTGCCCATATCGTTATTCCTCTTTTCTTTTAGAGTTGGTTTTCCCAATCTATCTCGGAATATTTCTTTTTGGGAATTTGACACTTTGCGAAAGGTTTCTTTACCACTTTTATCGGCATTGTCATTGACATTCTTTATTTCCTAATGTTCCTAGACACAATCGATAAGTGTGTATGGATGGTCTAGGACAAGTGTGATATTTTTGCTAAGTTCTCATATGACCATCTTCATGCGAAGTTCCTTAAAGTTGGTTGGGGGAATTGGATTTGATCTTTTAACTTTTTGGCCCATCACTCCATCACAGTTTGGAAGGCAACTTTTTTCATCCTGGTATTTCTGATGTGATCCGTATGTGTGGTTTTATTGGGTCATAGTTTTGCTGCATCTAATATGTGAGTGCGGAGGATGTTGATCATATTCTCATGGACTACCCTTTTGCTGCGGCAAATTTGGGTTGAGTTGAGAACACTTATTATGTCTGGTTGCCTATTTGGCAGCATTAACCTCTGTGTTTTTGTTTTTAATTATCATTTTAGCACATAGGTTCTCTCCCTTTGGGAGATGGCTTTTATCTCAATGGTTTGGACGGTTTGCAATTTTCAGTGCAACTCGGTCTTTAATGGCAGCCCGTGTTCCACCACAGATGCTCTTATTATCTTCTGATCGCTCATTTTGGAGTCCTAGTGTTGGACCATGACAAGATGTCCAACTGTGTTTTTTGTCCTGCTCTGCTTGCGCAAATTGAGTGTGCGTGATAGGCCCGCAGCTTTGCCCACCCTCATGCCAGTTAAGTAGTTGCTCCCATTTCTGGACTGGATTAAGGTGAATACAGATGGCATGACAACACATTGAGATGTCTCAGGGAGTGTGTTTCGGCCACTATATTTCGCACATGTTGGGTGATAATCATCACTTCATGCATGTTTTTAGTAGTTTTTATGTGTTTAATATGAAGTTATTTGTGTGTCTTTTGGTAGTTATTATGGTGTTTCTTATTCATTTCACTTTTGGGTTGTGTTTGTGTAGGGGCGCTGAAGAGGAGCGAATTTGGGTGAATTTAGGGCAATGATAGTCATGTATACAAGAGAACGAGTCAAGGGGACGAAACGGGAAGTAAAAAGGCGCAAATGGAGTTAAGATATCAAGAAATCAAAGAAAACATGTCTTAGGCGTGTTTTAAAACACGCCCATGTTTCATATCGCAAAGGAAAATTAGAAAAATAAGAGTTCAGTGAAAATATGGCTTGGCCGTATTTTTTACCGGATGTCCAATTTTGGAAAACACATGGCCAGGCCGTATTTTCGTCCTGCTGGCCATATTTCTGACCAAATAATGCAATTTTATAGTTTTGGTCCCCATCTTCTCTATTTTTCGAAGGGCTATTAGGAAAAAAAACTTGAGGAACTATAAATAAGAGCCCTATGATGTTTCTTTAACACAATATTGGAGGCTAGAAGATCGCAACAACAAGCAAGAAAAGTACGATAAAAGATTGAAGAAGTTCTTGAAGAAAACCTCACAAATACTTCGAAGATTTGCTAGGGAATTAATTTTATCTTTGATTTGAAAACTAAAACTTGTAAACATGATTTTTACTTCCTTTGTTTTATCTTTTTACACTTCTTTTGATTTCAATTCAAGCATGAACTTAACTTCCTATGTGTGTGGATTGAGATAAACCCTAAATCTAACTTGTGATTGGGTGTTGGTTGATTTATATTATTTTACAATTTTCATTCGATTTGCTTGTGCTTTTTATGAATTTTATCAATTCGATAATTTTGTTTTATTGATTTGGGTTTGCTCTTTACTTTTAATCAAACGAAGCGAAGTAGAGTAAGAACACACACAAGTAGAAGGAGTTGCATGCAATCCTAGATATAGGACGACATAAATCCTCCGGATTAGGGTGAAACGTAATAGGAAATTCAATTGCTCACATTGCTATATTGGGGGTTTTAATTAGGAAGAAATTTCATTTAATCAACTCGAGTTTATGATTAATTCACTCGAAACTCGAGATTTAATTAAAATAGAGAATTTCTACGGTCTTGAAATCGTGAAATAATATGCGGGTTTAGTAGTACTTAAGGGATTATGATGATTTATTTGGATACAATCACAAAGTGAATTTAGGGGGATTCTACATTCAAACACATTCTTCTCACATATTCATTCCTCAAAAACAACTTCTAACTTTTCGTCTTGTTTGATCATTTTTTAGTTTACTTACATATTTTAGTTAAGTAGATTATTAAAGCAATATTCTATTCGATAGGTTAAATAATAAAAAGACAGTTAGGGGAACAATATCCGGTGCTTTAGAGCTATACACTATAAACGACCGGTGCACTTGCCAAGACTCTTATAGAGTAGCTTTTTAGTCATCATTGGGGTTTTTTTAAGGGTGGTTATTTGAGACACTTTGGTCGAGTTTGGCTTACGAAAGCGAGTTAGAGGTTTTGGTGATTGCTACTGAGGAGGTTGTGATTAGGGGTTGGAATCGGATTTGGCTTGAATCTGATTCCTTGTATATCGTAGGTCTTTTTTCCTGGCGTTGTTTTGATGTTCTTTGGAAGTTTCTAGCACGCTGGCGCCGGGTTCTCTCTCACATTATCGATGAAGTATGGTTTTCCAAAACTTTCAGGAGGGCAATCATGTTCCAATGCCCTCACGAAATTAGATTCCCCTCGGTTTATTTAGTTACCATATCGCTGATGTATCTTCTCGATTTAGTTAATTATGATATCTTGGGCAAACAAGTTCTTCATTCATCTCGTTAATTGTTATTTGTACTCGCTCGGCCCCTTCTCAGTGCTTGGTTTGCGAGCACTCGGCGTCGAATTTTGTTACCTTGGTCGTGTTCTTACTGTACTTGCTTTGTCTCCTTTTTTTTCGGATTCTTGTTGGCAGCTTTTCTCAACTCGACTGCGATCCCGAGTTTGCTGACTTTGGATCACAATACATTTATTGGGGCATTGTTTCTAGTTATTTTGCCAACTTGTGGCCATTTTTTTTCTCGCTATTTGTATTTTCTTGGTCATCCTTGCTAAAAATATTGGGGTACTTTTTCCCGTACAAAGGTTTATCCAACAAATTTGGGTTTACTTTAAGAGGTTTTAACGAGTCCCTCACAAGGATTTTAGCCTGGTTGGATTTGGTTGTGATCTACTTGTAAACTGCACAGTTCCCATTTCTCCTTTTTAATTCAATTCTTAGTTTATATTTTTTTTTAAAGTTAGGGGCTATTGATTTAGCCTTAGAAGGTAGATGTTTATTTGTCTTGGCAGATGATGTCCGGTGATATATTATCTCATTCAAACGGGAATTCATATTTCCTCACGCGTTTCATATTTGTAGAATTTGTAATTCAATTATTGGGTATAGTAATATTATTACTGTATTTGATAATCTCTCAAAATATTATTGGTGTTAGTTAATATGATAACATGATGGATAATAATGTGTGTACATACATATCATATAAAACTATGTAATTCTGACCATTGTTGAAAGTACAATTCATTAGTTGGGATGTGATTATTAGTTATAATAATCTTATTATTAATTGCGGTGATCTTATCACCAATTATGTTATCTTTGAAAACATAATCAATGCATATGTATACTATGAATACTATGTTACAAAATAGTTTAGTTGAGTTTGCAATTATTAAAAACATAGGTGAAATGCAGACAATAGTGTACTTCGAGTTGGTAATCATTTAAAACCAAGTTCGATGTCTTGTCGTGAAAAATATTGGAATGTGATAATACTATTATTATTTGTTATATTCACTGAAAAACAGAAGTGCACAAAATATCATGATTATAATATAAATAATGTGTTACTGCTCGTGAAAAAAAATCTTTTTATTGATTGTGGTAATATTATTACTGGAGCTGGTAAAACATATGTTTTTCAAAATTTAGCTTCTAAAATATCGAGGGTGAAATTGTCAAGAAAAATGGTTTAAAAAGTTGGCAGTAAAAAAAATATTAAAAAATCGTAATTAATGAGAAAAGAAAAACAACGATGTGTGATTTAATGGACAAATGTCTTCTACTCTGTACTTATTTTAATTTCACATAAATTAATTTGAAGTAAATATAATCATGATATTTATAATTTTGGAAATTAGTTGGTTTTGTAATTACCTCAAGGATATTTTTTATAATTCATTCTATAGTTTTGTTTTGCTTTTACATGTACCATTAATAATTCTTAATTATATTTGTAATAAATTTTGTATCTTATAGGCAAACGGGCAATTCAAAAGCCAGCATAGTGTCACGCCCCGCTATTTCGCATGTAATTGTTGTGTTTTTCCTCGTATTTTTAATTAGGATTTTATGTTGATTTTAGTAATTTTTGAGTCGAGTTTTATTAAGTTTTCGTTTGTTTTCTTGTTTTGTTGTTTTTCGTGTTTCTTGTTGATTTTCTACTTAATATGATTATTTTAATCTTAATTAATTAATTTTATATTTAAATTAGGTATTTTGAAGTATTCTAGTCTGGATATGGTCGAGCATGGGCTTACGATTGGAGTTTTAGCGGAATCAGAGCTCGAATTGTAGAAATGTGGTTGACACTGGGTACGTGATATGACACTGGGTTACCCAGTGTCCGACCATGCCTGCCGAGAGCCGCCGAGAGCTGCCGACACCTGCGCACACCTGCCGAGCGCCTGCCGGCCACGCCCGCAAGCTCCTGCCGAGGCCTGCCGAGGATGACCGGCCACGCCCGCAAGCTCCTGCCAACAGCTGCCGACCACGACCGAACCAGCCCGCCCAGCGCCGAGCCATCTCGGCCCATGTCGAGCCACCTTGCAACTTTGCCGAGCCAATCGAGCCCAACTCGACCCAAATGGTCTATTTTGACCATTTTGGGTCAAATTTGGTCAATATATGGAAATCCAAGCTCATATGGCATAACTGACCCATTTACCCCTAATTAACTTGTATAAATAGAACATCTCTTTCATTTTGTAAGACACCTCTCATTTTTCTCCCAACCCAAGCATGGGTTTGGGGATTAAAAATCCTCTCTCTGTTTTTTAATATCTAATTTCTCTCTCTTAGGTTTTAAATTCAATTTCAAGTTTTAATGTAATTTCTTTTCTAGATTTAGATTTACTTTCATGCTTGGCCTTGGGTTTGTAAGCCTAAGAAGAATCCAAATACTCCTTTGGATTTTTTACTTTTGATGCAATTACATTCAAACTTTGTTTCATTTCTTAATTCAAGTAAGTTTCCTTTCAATTTCATGTTTTATGCTTTATTTCTATGTTTGTTCTTCATTTCCATGCTTTGTTCTTCATTTTATACTTTTTGCCTTAGCACCTTAAATTCATGATGAAACATATGAATTGGCTATGGAATCTAGATGAGTGACACATCTAGATCATATATCGGGTCTTGGATCGTCATGATTTTGAGTTTTTTCCTATGCTTTATTTTGATTTTTATTTTCATGCATAGTTTTAGCTTAAATCTTAGATCTAGGTGTTGTTACCTTGTATTTTCCTTAAATTTTTGAACTTTCTTGTTAATTTCCATTGCTCATTACATTGATGTTTTCAATTTTTGCTAATTTTCATTATTTAGAATTTTATGCATAGTTGTACCTTGTGCATGCATGCTCGTACTTGGTGAAACAATGCTAGTTTTTGCTTATTTCCTTGATTTTCTTGCATTTTCAATTAAGGCATACGACCGAGGCATTCTACCAACTTGCACTTTCATTTCCTAATGTAGTTTAGTTAGGTTAATTGCTTTATTTTCATTTTTCTTCATTTTTTTAGCTTGAAACACATTGAATTCTTCAATTAAATCGATCTCCGATAATACCAAGTCATGAACCCGTTGATTTATTTCAACACCATGAAAACTCTTCAAACAAAATGGCGTCGTTGCGAAACGGCTTGGTTAAGGCCTTCGATCTAATTGTCGTTTTGTTGTGTTTTTAGCTTTTTATTTGACGATTTCTTTGAGTATGCAAGGTGCTTATAACTACGGTGGATAAATTCCCAACATGGGAGGGCATGGTTCAAACCATGTTGGGAATGAGATGTTGTATAATGGGTATGGAAACGTGGGAGGGCATGTTGCAAACCACGTTGCCAATGGTGGTTATGGTTATGGGTAACCCGGCATGGGAGGGCATGGTGCAAACCATGTCGGGTTTGATAGTTTCTCGGGCGTGAGTGGTTCCTTGGGTGGTTATGGAGCTCCGAATTCCTATCCGAATGTGCAAGCCCTGTTTTTCGATCCGTATGGCTATGGTGCTCCTCAACATTTTCCTAATATGTCGAGCCCAAATCCCGACCCATATGGCTTTTCTCGTACTTCCAATTTCAATCATGCCCCAATTGGTGCCACCAATAGTGTCCCTAAGCACGATCCATATTGGATGTTTGGCTCCTATATCGCGAGTGGCCCCCCCATCCGCACTATGGGGGATGTTAACCAACCATTTTTGAGATGTGGATGGTGTGGTTCGCATGGTCATGTTACCGACTCTTGCCTTTTTGAGGATGTGTACGGAGACCATGGATACCCGGTGGGACCCGATTGTGCTCCACCATTGTTTGCTCCGCCGACGACTTCTACTCCTCTTGTTACTCCTCATGAGGGCCCGTTTCATCCGGCTACCCCGATGATTGCTCCTACTCCATCCCCCGATCCGGATATGTGGGCCATTGCACAACAAATCTCAAGTCCGCCTTCACACAATCTTCCGGTCGAGTCCTTCGATAAGTGTGGGGTGGTTGGGGATACGGTCATCTCGCCGTCGAAGGAGGAGTTGTTTTCGATGTCGAGTATTTTTACCCCTCTTGACCCCTTACCTTTTATTTCAAAACAATCTTTCGAAGAATGGGTGTATATGGACTTCATCAAGGCCACGGTCGAACGAGTTTGTTTAGAAGAGTGGGGCGAAGAGGAGGAGGTTGGCCCGGTTGTCAATATAGAGGGATGTTGTGAGGATGAGCCCCTTGTACTTCTTGATGAGCCCGTTGTGCCTCTATTTGACCCCATTTTGAGTGGAGATGATTCTCGAAGTGTCGTTGAGGGCAACGATGACTTTTTAGAGGGGGAGGTGGGGGTTATTGATGATAAGATTAAAAAAAATTGACGATTATAATGATGAGGAAGAGGAGAGCAAGTCGATTATTATCCTTGCAAACTCGCACCGAGAAGAATAGGAGGAGAGGATGGTTGAAGGGTTTCGAATTCTTAAGAATGCCATTGAGTGGAGACCCGGAGTGATTGAGAGAGTTAGCCCTTTGAATTTGATTCTTGATGAAATAAGGAGAGCCGGGATTTGGAGGTGGTTATTGGAGGGCTTGATGTTTGTGATTTCTAAAAGCGAGTGGGTGAAGCCCATTGACTTGGTGCCCAAGACGAGCAACTTGTTAGTTCTTGAGGAGGGGAAAGGAGAGTTGTTGGCCACGAGGGCTTTAACGGGTTGGAGGACGTTGATCGACTATAAGAAAATTAATAGGTCTACCAAGAGAGATCATTTCCCTCCCCCGTTTATCGAACGAAGGTCGGAAGATTTAGCCGACCAATACTCCTTTTGCTTTTTTGATGAGTCATCGGGGCATTTCAAGACCACCATCCCACCCGAAGACCGAGCCGAGCCMAGTTGCTTTTACCAACTTGGAATGTGGGCCTTTTGGCGGATAATATTTGAGTTATGCAATGCGTCAAGGACGTTCCAAAGAGTGGATCCTCCTGACAAGGAGGAGATTATGTTGATGGACCCTCCCGTTATCTTCCCGCCTTGACCAAAAAGGGAGTACGTAGAGCTAATGACGTAAAACAAGCGCTTCTTGGGAGGCAACCCAAGTTCTTTCCATTTCTTTATTTCTTTCTTTCTTTTATTGAATAATCAAAAAACATTCAAGAGTTCAAAAATCCAAAAATATTTGAAAAATTGAAAAAAAATAAAAAAAATTGAGTTCATGTACATATTTCCTTGTGTTTTTAATTTCGTGTGATTCTCTTTTCTAGTTTTTGTATGTCGACTCCAACCTTAGTCGAATGGATAAGTGAGTAGCATTCATGAAGCCGGGAGATACTAGCCATGCTCGATGTTCACTCGAATTGCTTAGATGCTTAGGTGGACCCCACCGACCTCGACAACAACTCGCTCGGTTGAGGAAGTTTCTATTCCCCCTCCTTTTACTTGTTTTTCATTAAAATACGGGTAGTGCATGGTTTAAGTGTGGGGTGGGTAGGCGGTTCGGGTCCGGGTTTTATCAAGCATGTTTTGTTGTTCTTAAATCGAGCCTTGGCGAAGTGACGCATTCTTGGCGAAGTGACGCTTACTATTTGCATTTTTATATGGTTGAGTCGATTTTTGTGTATTTTGTGTGTTTATTACATGTTTAAGCAACTCCACGTGCTTGGAAGTTTGAATAGTTTACTTGTCGGGTTTTTGCATGTTTATGGCCTCTTGTGTGAGGGGTTGAATTTTTGTGCTTCGTCCAAAAACCGCCTATATATATATAATCAACATTTTTCGTGAAAATGATTGCAAAACTCTAAAAGCTCTTTTGATTTCGTTCCCAAATTCGGTGCAAACTAGTGAGTAGCCTTGTGTGACTTATCGGCTTGCTTGCATTTTTATGGAAATTGCATTTAGGAGGTTTGAATTTGCTCGTACATGATTGAATTTGAAAATGACCTTGAGGCACATATATCACCCTTGTTCCGGCAATATCCAAATATATAAGGTACTTAAAAATTCCAAACTAGCCCCCCTTGAGCCTATGTCCCGTTTCTTGTTAGCCGAGCTCTATTTTAGCTCTTGTATCTTCGCAAATTGTGAGGTGAGAGGGTGTGTTTTTAGTTGACGAGAATTGTGAGGGAATCTATTGTGGGTTATGGGTTTTAAGAAGCTTATACGGAAAAAAAAAAAAAAAAGAATAATTCTCCAACACAAATCACGAAAAGTGATAAAGCGTGCGTTCAAGTATAAAGCCTAATTTAAAGGCTAAGTTTAGTAAAAAGAAGCAAATTCATAAAGCTTCAGTGTTTTGAAATAAAAGTCGGGAAAGAGTGTGAAAAAAGAAAGGGTTTCGATTGAGAGTTTGGTGATTTGGGAAGGGTGAAGCGATCATAAGCTTCGGGTGTTAGAAATTAGGATTTTGTGTGTTATTGATCACGTTTAATCGTGTATTAGCCACTATATCCAAATATTTCATACCTTACCAAAGAGCCAACATTACAACCCATAATAAAGACCTCTTTCGATTCCTATATAGTCATGTACCATGAGCAATTTTGAGCTTCCAATTTGTGAAATCTTGACGAGTGCATGCATTGTCCGATTCGACGTATACACATCCTATATACACTTGAGCGAATTGAAAGAATACCCTCAAATTTCCATTTGTGAGGAAGTCATCGATTTGGCTTGCATTTGAGAAAGATTAATACGAGCAATGCTTGACGATAACGAGTTTATGTTGATATTTCCATCTTATTAATAAGGATAAGCACAAGGACTTTTCTGTTTACACAATGTTCATTGCGTGTACACTCTCGATTCTTTTCGCTGTTCGAGGACGAACACACTGATAAGTGTGGGGTAGTTGTTTTGCATGTAATTGTTGTATTTTTTCTCGTATTTTTAATTAGAATTTTGTTGATTTTAGTAATTTTTTAGTCGAGTTTTATTAGGTTTTTTGTTTGTTTTCTCGTTTTGTTGTTTTTCGTGTTTCTTGTTGATTTTCTACTTAATATGATTGTTTTAATCTTAATTAATTAATTTTATATTTAAATTAGGTATTTTGAAGTATTCTAGTCTAGATATGGTCGAGCATGGGCTTACGATTGGAGTTTTAGCGGAATCGGGGCTCGAATTGAAGAAATGTGGTTGACACTGGGTATGTGATATGATACTGGGTTACCCAGTGTCCGACCATGCCAGCCGAGAGCCACCGAGAGCTGCCGAGTCCCGCGCGCTATGCTGCCGAGACCTACCGGCAGCTGCCGAGCGGTCCTGCCGACGCTGGCAGAGAGCTGCCGAGCCTGCCGAGACTCAGCTGCCGAAATGGGTGGGGGAGAATGTCACGTCCCGCTCATGAGGGTCGGGCCATGTCGGGACACACATGGCCGATGGTGCACAAGGGATGTGCACATGGTGGGAGAAATGGTGCACGGGCGGCATCATACGGGAAGGCCCCAGAATCTTCTAGAGACGTATGGGACTTGGTCGAAAGGGTTCGGGCCGGGAAGATTCGCGGGTGGGCCGAGCTGTTGGAATCTGCTAGATTATTACGGAGACATCTAGCCAATTCGGGACAACTCTAGCAGCATATAGTGCAATGATGCGGGACATGCCCTCAAGAGGCTCTGGACAATACGTTTTTCTTTCAATTTTCTGTTCTGCTTTTAATGATTCTAACCCAAATTCATTTTGGGCGCGCTGTACAAGAATATGTGGAGTTGAGCATGTCTGGAACTACAAGTCTAAGTTTCAAAAAAAAAGGCCGAGCTACAAGTCCTACGACACAGGAGCGGGAGTAAGCGTAATCCCCCTAAACAATAAAATATATTGACATGACGAGATTGGAATGTTCTAGATTTCCCTAGAACGTGTCTTGGTCAAATGCTTGTATATAGTTTTGCCTAAAGAGTGGTAGAACTCTCTAGATCCATCATGTAAATATAGAGTGATGCCCACCATAGGTGTAGATTTGTGTGGGACGTTCTAGATCCCTCCATTTAAGAGGTGGAACATAGATTTTTGTAGGCTTTTCTAGAGAATTCCACATGATGAGGTGGAGTAGTATAAATAGGGCAGGAGGCTCCTCATTTGTAACCATCGAATCGAGTGTAATCGAAAATCATTCAAGCAATCAAGTTTCTTCAAACCAACGTGAAGTTTTTTCAAACCAACGTGTTCATTCCCACAGGTTTTCTTTTCCTTCGTTTCCTCACCATCCTTCTTGTTTTCTTGTCGTCGAAAAGTTGACCGCGAGGGGCGGAACGGAGCTAAGGCCACACGGATCATTAGTCGAGCAACTAAATCCGTGACAATAAGCATAGAAGGGTTGGTGAATGCAACAAAAAAGTTTCGAGCAGTTTTTAATTTTTTCATGTAAATCAATTACAATCCGTAGAAAAACACTATGTTGCAACATAGTGTAACAAATATCAAAATTGTAAGAATAAAAAATCACAAATCATACATTATATCAATATATTGACCATGTCAATTAAAAGTGCACCTCAAAAGTGTAATGAGGAAAGTAAACACGTTCCTCAATGAGGTGTTTGTGATTTTGAAAGACTAATTTAAACTAAACGTCGGGTTGTGTAACTATCCAAAATATTTATAATCCAGTAAATGAATATTTATAGTACTTAATTTAATACTTTGCCACTTCACGATAAGTATCCGTAGCTCTAAAATAAATACCATAAACTAATCAAAAATTCATCTCTAATGCCTCCCTGGGCTCACTACTTGTCCACGTCAAAAAGAGTAACACATGATTCTCTCTCAACAGAACAGTCAAATGTTAAATTAACATTTTACTCCTCCATAACTAACTCGGAATTTGTTTATTGCACACATGCCCGTAATGATCCACATTCGGAAGTCCACAATTGTAACAAAAATTGTATCCACACCTAAAATCAAAATCAACAAAATTAGCATGGAGATTGAATTTAGTTGTATATATATTTATATATCAATTAAGCAAGCAGTAATATAAACAGAGACATATATGTAGCATGTAGATCAAATATGTCAAGAACCGTCATGAGCAACGGTTAGACTACATCAGCTATCCAGTACATGTAAACACATAATTATATTGTCAAATATTTGTTTATATATACAATCTCATTCTTAATTGTTTCCATAAAACGTAACCTTTAATTACAACATAAGGTTAATTTGTTTAAGCTCCATCAAATGAATGATTATACACATCTTGCCGAGAAAATTGCAGAAATTTTTATCAACACCAATTATTATTGTTCAATATTCAGATTCCAATGCATTTTCTTATATTTTTATGCAATTCACATTCATTAATATAAAAACAAAATATCAATACCAAATTAAAAAGTGAAAGTCGAGAAAATAAACCTGCAAGTTATGAAAAAGCAACCCACAATCTTCTCAACATAGATATTGCACTGGGGACACCTCATCCACTTGTTATTCTTCGCCAGATTCATCAGCATTATATCCTCACTGCTCCTCTAATCCTTGTTCAACTTCTTAAACCCCGTGCAATCGATCCCCGAATGCCAAGGCACCTTACACTGAGCACAGAAAAGCCTGTTACAATCCGGACACTCGGATTCTGCTATAGCCTCATTTTTGTCGTCAACCAATAGCGCCGAGCAATCCTTAAACGGGCAATAGAATTTCTGGGTAGCCAAAATCACGGATTCGCTCAATGCGTCGCCCCACCGGTCGAAAACCTGCTTAGGCAATATAGAAATGCAATGCTGGGGCTCAAGAAACCCTTCACACCCGGAAACAGGGCAGTTAATAGCCACAATATTGTCCTGTAACTTGGTTGCCACGTATTTTTCCATGCAATCGGAACAATAAGAATGGTCGCAGCCCAAAATGCGAAAGTTTTCATTTTTAGGCTTTTCGTCCGCACAAATTTCACACGTGAATGTTAATTCGATAACTTTAGGTTTTTCATATGATTTTGAATTCGAGCACTCCCCTTTGAAAACCCTTTTCCGGGTTTTGGGAAAAGAGTAAAGCAATTTCACATCGTCATCGTTTTGGGATAAATCGATTACCCTTTCGAGTTTAAGAGGTTGATAATCTTCGACTGAAATGGCATCGGATTTGGTGGTGCCCTTCTTGACGGAAGAAGACGGCGTTGCATAAATGACAGAGATTTCGTCGTCGTCGTCGTCAATTACCAAAACCTTTGTTGCCATTGAAATATTGCTTTGATCAGTTATTAATCAGTTTTTCCTTTTTCCGCTTCTGGATGAAAAGCTAATCGATGTGGGTTTTCATTTGAAGAGGCTGTTTTTGGTGATTTGCTATATTCTTGTTGGATCATTTAAATAAGTCTCTCTATATTCTTGTTTGATCATTTAAGTATATTTATTTTCTACTTTTAACACTTTCTAATTATTATCAAATATTATTCTACAGGTCGGAATTTAAAAATCTTCATATATAATTCCATCTGCTATATTTTTAGGCAATTTATTAGGTGGACCTGGGTGCAACTTGCTAGGTGTACCCTATTTTACGTGATGATATGTGATAGTTATATGTGATGATATCTGACAGTTATACATGATGATATATGATAGTTATACGTGATGATATGTGTCAAAGATTTAGAGTTTAGGGTTTACTTTTCCATTTTAGGGTTTAGTTTTACATTTTAGGGTTTAGTTTTTCATTTGTAGGGTTTAATATTTCATTTTAAGGTTTAGTTTTTTTATTTTTTTAATTTAATTTTCCATTTTATTTCTATCATTCTGCCAGTTATATGTGATGATATGTGTTGTGATGATATGTGTTAGTTATATGTGAGGATATGTGTCAGTTATATGTGATGATATGCGATAGAAATTTAGGATTTAGAGTTTAATATTCGATTTTAGGGTTTAGTTTTTTATTTTAGGGATTAATTTTTRATTTTTAGGGTTTAATTTATTGTTTTAGGTTTATTTTTTTAATTTTAGGATTTTAAATTTTAGATTTAGAATTTCAATTACTTGTGATGATATGTACCAGTTATATGTTAGGATTTTAAATTTTAGATTTAGAATTTCAATTACTTGTGATGATATGTACCAGTTATATGTGATGATATGTATCTATTATATGTGATGATATGTACCAGTTATATACGATGATAAATTAAATTACAGGTGCACCTTATAAGGTGCACCTTGGTCCATGGTATACTGTCCCATATTTTTAAGAGAATATGATTATTATTTTTTATTTTTTTAATAAAATTTATATGTTAATTTATATTTATTATTTCAAATTTTAAATTATTTTAAACAAAAGAATATTAGGTCATTTATTGGATGGAGAATTCAAAGGTGCCATTAATATACTTTCATGAAATACATATTTAGTAGAGACTTGTATAAATACTCTCTCCGTTTATTCGAATATAACATCAAATAAATGAATTGGGAAATAAATCGTTTATCGAAATATTCTCAGTAGCAATGTCAGATCCTATAAAGCTAATAAAAAAAAATGAAGAGAAAAATTCACCGTAAGAAAATAATCTACGAATTATTAAAAGTAAATTTGACACATTATTACATGGAACTTGGTGTACTTTGTTAGGTGTACCTTGTAAAAATATGTTATCATTCATTTATATATAATGATATATGATAGTTATACATGATGATATGTGACAAATTTAGAGTTTAGGTTTATTTTTCAATTTTATGGTTCAGTTTTACATTTTAGGTGTATATTAGGGTCGGATGACACATAAGCAGCCGAAACACCAGAATATTTTTTTTTCTCAAACGAATCATACGAAGCAGACACGTAGGTTAGAAAGATTTTGCATTAATATATATATATATACACACACGAAGTAGCATAAGTTTTTTCGAAGCGTGGGAAGCAGACGCATAGAATAGAAGGATTCTGCATTAATATATAGGATACCTACATACATACATACATACATACATACATACATACATACATATATATATATATATATGTATGTATGTATGTATGTATGTATGTATGTATGTATGTAGGTATCCTATATATGTATGTATGTATGTATGTATGTATGTATGTATGTATGTAGGTATCCTATATATTAATGCAGAATCCTTATATTCTATGCGTCTGCTTCCCACGCTATGTAACTATTCCTAAATTGAACCCTTATTATGTGATTATTACTAAATTGAACCCTAATTATATAATTATTACTAAATTGAACCCTAATTAATTGATTATTCATAAATTGAACCCTAATTATATAATTATTCCTAAATTGAACCCTAATTATGTGATTATTACTAAATTGAACCTAATTATGTGATTATTACAAAATTGAACCCTAATTATGTAATTATTTCTAAATTGAACCATAATTATATAATTATTACTAAATTGAACCCCAATTAATTGATTATTCATAAATTCAATCCTAATTAAATTAAACCTTAAATTCAACCCTAATTATAAATTAAAACCTAAATTCAACCTTAATTATAAATTAAACCCTAAATTCATCCCTAAACCCAAAACCCTAAATTGTAACCCTAATTAGAAATTAAGCTCTAAATTGAAACCCTAATTGAAAATTAAGTCCTAAATTGAAATCTTAATTGAAAATTAAAACCTAAATTGAAACCCTATTGGAAATTAAAACCTATATTAAACTATAATTACAAATTAAAAACTAAATTAATACGTACAAATAATATACGCTCGGTTGCTATGGCGAAGGCGGACGGATGGAAGACTACGCTCGGTTGCTGGCGGCGGCAAGCTTCGAGGTGGTCGGCGGCCCAGCAGGCTCGCTGGGGTGGACGAGGTGGCGGGCGGCTGGACGCAGTGGCGGGGCGGCTAGGCTTTGTCTTTCTTTTTTTTCTTCTTTTTTCCTCTTTCTTCTTCTTTTTTTTGCTGGGCTGCGCAGAGTGATAAACCAGCGGGCACGCCCGCTGGTTTTAATTAGGTCAAAATTTCCGAGGGTTTAGAGTCCCTCGGAAAACCGAGGGCATTAAAGTCCCTCGGTTGTTTTCTATTTTTTTTAAATTGAAATTTCCGAGGGATATTTAAATCCTTCGGTTTTTTGAATTTCTTAAAAAAATAAAGAAAATCAGAAAAAATAGAAAACAAAATAGGATTTGTTTCCGGATTGCCGAGGCGCACCCCATCCTCCAATATGAAAAAATCATGACGCTTTGTCGCTTCGCGTTTCCAACCGAAGGAGTTCATCGATCGATCGTATCTTGTTGTTGGTCGAATCCCACGACACGTGTGGATACGCACGTGCTCGTTGGTATTTTTCGATCGAGATCGGGTCATAACCACCCCACGTGCCTAAGATGATAGGATTGGTTTCATTTTTACGATTTCTCTATTTTTCCTATTTATTTTTATTTTTTAAAATTTTCGAGGGAATCTTAAATCCCTCGGTTTCATACCGAGGGAATGCAATTTCCCTCGGTATGAAACGAGGATTTAAGATTCCCTCGGAAATTTTAATAAATAAAAGAAATCGAAAAAAAAAAGAAAAAAATAGGATTTGTTTTCGGAACGCCGAGGCGCACCCTTCCCCGCCCCGGTCGTAATTTCTTGGGTTTTTTTTTCTATTTTTTACTATTTTTTCTATTTTTTCGAGTTTTTTTTCCATTTTTCATTAAAAATCCGAAAAAATAGAAAATGCCTACTAAACGATCGACGCCCGACCCCCATGGTTCCAGGACGCCGAGGCGCACCCCTCCCCGCCCCGGTCGCGAAATGATGGGATTCGTTTCTATTTTTTTGAGTTTTTTCCCATTTTTTTATTTAAAATCGGAAAAAAACAGAAAACGCATTCTAAACAATCGATGGCTGACCCTCGTGGTTACACGACGCCGAGACGCACCCCTCCTCCAATATGAAAAAATCACGACGCTTCGTCACTTCACGTTTCCAACCGAAGGAGTTCATCGATCGATCGTATCTTGTTGTTGGTCGAATCCCACGACACGTGTGGATACGCACGTGCTCGTTGGTATTTTTCGATCGAAATCGGGTCAAAACCACCCCACGTACCTAAGATGATAAGATTGGTTTCATTTTTACGATTTTTCTATTTTTTCTATTTTTTTCGATTTTATTTTATTTTTTAAAATTTTTGAGGGAATCTTAAATCCCTCGGTTTCATACCGAGGGAAATTACATACCCTCGGTATTTTTGAAGGCATTATTCCCTCGGAAATCCGTCGTTTTTTCCCTCGGTAATCATGGCGGCAAATAGTGGCGCCAAAGTTCCGAGGGGAATTTCGAGGGAATGTTATTCCCTCGGAAAAAATCGAGGGATTTTTTTGTCCCTTGATTTTTCCCTCAGAAAATACCGAGGGAAGACAATTCCCTCGGTTTTTCCCTTGAAAAACTGCTGTTTTTTTTTTGTAGTGGATAGTTTCACACTATGTCTCATTATGATCTCCGCATTTCACAATGTAACGTGAAAGTAAAGTAAAGTGAACAATTGATCTTCAAAGTATAGAAGAATCAATTTCTAAAGTGACGAGATCATATATATACCAGCTGAAAATGTGTCTGCAAGGTTAAAAGTCCCCATAAAGGGCACAATGTCACAGATTAAGACATTGCAACCATACTTAGTGGAGGTGTGGTTGAGGTCGTGACTCCCAAAGGAACAAAAGGAGGTCACTTGGTTCGATCAATACTCGCCCAAGGAATAAGAAGGCATGTATGACACAACTTCAATTGATCATCAATGAAGATAATGACTCTCATGAGATTATCTCTGGTTATACTTATGTCCATAAATCATTACTGGAGGACGCTCCGATGTTTAATATGATTCCAGAGAATAAAGAAATCTCAATGTACAATGAGAGTTTATATGAGTTTATGGAAAGATTTTCCACACACATTGATGACATATGCACTGTTGCTCAAGGAATCATAGAGTATGATGATATAGACCCACACTCTATTGAAATGTCAATATAGAGCAAATTGACCTAATTCTAAAGAATCAATTCAGGTAGAACTAAATTCACTGACAACAAGACAGGTTTTTGGTCTGGTAGTGGTAACCTCACCAAGTGTAAAGTCTGTAGGACATAAACAAAGTTTTGTCAGAAAGCGTAACGAGAAAAATAAAGCCATGATATGCAAATCTATACTTGAAGCACAAAGTTTCTCAAAATGCCCTGAAATTGACTATGGGGATATGTATTTTCCCATAATAGATGTTATAATTCCAAAGAACTGTAGCCTATTCCTGTGGTTACTTCATATCTCTACGGGGATCGTGATTTAGAGATACATATATGAAAGGCTTGCTGACCTTCAATTGCCAAGGCAAGTGACTCTAAGCCACGGAGTACATTTGCAATTAAATTAAACATTCACTTTATGGATTGAAATAATCCAGACGGATGTGGTATAATCTTCTAAGTGACTACTTGATTGGGAAAAGATAATCTATGTATTTATAAATATAATAAGTTTCAAATTTGCGATTATAGTTGTATATATCGATGATATGAACATAACATCCACTCTTAATGAAATAAGAGCTATCCCTAGTTATTTGAAATTTTAATTTGAGATAATGCATCACGGGAAAACTCGGACATGTTAAGGCTTTAAACTAAAACCAAGTTTGTGAAATACTAAATTCTACAGTTTGCAAATATCCAAAAGATGATTCGGCAATTGAATATGGATAAGTGCAATATGTTAGCACTCCTATGATTGGTCAAAGTGAAGATATAAGGAAAGACCAATTCCGTCAGTTGAATGACGAAGAACTGGTGCGAGCTGAAATTCTCTATTTATGTACAATATGCGCATTATTGTATCGTTACTAATATACCTGACCAAATATTAATTTCTCAAAATTGTTATCTTAATTTAACTCAAGAAAGCGCAATGTCATTGAAATGGAATCAAAATGTATTTTTATACCTAAAAGAAACCATTGACGCGAGTTTATTTTTCCCATTCATAAATATAATTGGGACTGCAGATGGTCTTGTAACCCTTAAAGAAAATGTTGAGTTTATTTCCTACTGTGAAATACAAAATAGTATGGTTGATGTTGGTTACTCATTCAATCCATGTAAATAGATCATTATCATARATGCAGTAGTTCGTGAGTATCTACGATAAATGTTATTATCATATATCTGATAATAGTGGCTTGAACTCTATCACTGAAGAAAATGTGATAATATGAGTAATATCACCACAACTCTTCTACAACCAACAATTATTGACTTTCTCAAGAATCAAGTAAATCGAGGAAGTGGAGACTTTCAAAGTTCTCTCGATAGATTTACATATCAGAGAGAGGTGTACACTTTAGGAGGAGTCTCAACATAGGTGTGTTGTACTCTTTTTCCTTAGACCAAGTTTTATTTCTCCCATTGGGGTTTGTTACTTGGAAAGGTTTTAACGAGGCAACAATGAAACACCATTTCACCATTTGACTTGGCACAAGGGGGAGTGTTGAAGGAAAAACACAATTAGTGTCCATTCGTCAACAAGTAACTAACGAGGGACAGTTTAGGTATTCGTTATCTTTATGTATTATGTAAACATGTAATTGATACACTATATAAAGAGAGTTTTTGATGAATAAGAGAATCCTAAWTTTTACCGTCTCTTTTATGTCTTCTTTTTTTCTYTTTTTCCTTTTACACTAAGTCYTTTTTTAATTTTGATTTMTTTGTCTAACTAACACACGTGCCCACACGCACACACATATATATCCTAGAATTGAATAGTGTGTATATATAAATKCATGCAATATTTCATAATAGGCATATTATTTAATATATCAAATAAAGATAACAAACTCTTACACAAATACTAATCAATTGGCAAATTAAACCAGAATATTGTAACTATGAGATGATGTATCTTTTCGGGAGGAATCTTCTAAACCTACTCGAATAACTTGAAGTCATACTTATTAATAGGAAATTATCGTCACACAAATTTTTAATAGAAAAACTAATTAAAAACATCTAAAAGTACTCAAATAATAAAATTTCTTCTAACTGAAACTCATTCCTTTTCATTTTATTTCTTTTATCTCTATTGCTCGGAGCGGCCCACGTACTCTTTTTCTGTCTTTATTTTTATTTTTTAAATACATTTTTATTAATCAATAAGTAAGTCTACACGCAAATAACTTGCTGGAAGTAGTAAATATATAATTGTGCATGATTAATGAAAGAGTTTTAGATAAATTCCTTATTTTTCTAATTTTAKAGTTACTTATTTATTCTTTGTTAATGGTTATGGATAAATCTAATAAATCTTTTTAATTATGGAAGGCATTCTTATTAATAGGAAATTATCATCACACAAGTTTTTAACCATCGTACGACTGAAAAACATAAGCAAATTTCCACTACAATCTTGAAAGTGYGARAGTTATTAGATACCAAAAAYTTTGATACAATATGACTTATATTCTGAAACTATCCTATTAGGGATTCATAGCATGTACTGACTCCTGAATACGCATTCATATTTTTTATTGTCATAGCTTTTTCCCTTGTAAGAGCGAGTCAAGTGGAGCTTCAGAGCCCACATAATTTTGGTTATATTGATATCCTTCACCATATAAAATATTGACGCCATGATCAGTTTATTAAAACAACAAAAACTTCTTTTTTTTTTTTGTTTTTTAGTTGTGTCTAAGGTTGTGAATACCATTCAACCGGACCCTCAATTTATATATGTAAAATCTAGGCAGTTTGAATAAATTATGGTATAATATATATATATATATATATATATATATATATATATATATATATATATATATATATATATATATATATATCATACATAATCATTAAAAAAAATTTAAATAGATTTAATAAATATATAGAAGTAGTATTGAAATAGTACACTACAATCTCTTTTTGATTTTTAATACCACTCTTTCTCGTTTGTCCTATCTCTTCACGTGCCTACTTAAAAATTGATAAGATGGTATCTCCTCTGTGCACGCGGTTTTCTGTTTTGATGAGATTTTCTAAAAAAATTTAAATGTACGATTGTAATTTAGGGTTTATTCCATAAACCTCAAATAATTGTATTTATCTTTAGTTTTAAAATTCGTAATGGTTCGTAATTCAATTTTTAAACTTTTTCATTATGCATTTGTCCCCATTATATTCCCCACCAGATTAAATTGCTTATCTAAATTCTTATTACATACTGATTTCTTGTTTTATAGGTTAGCTACCTAATTTGAAGGTGGAGAATACATTTATTTTTTTTGTTGATGTTATTTAAAGATAAAAATGCATGATACATTTGATATTTTTAGAATTATTTTAATGGGTGTCAAATATTGTATTATGATATGATATTACACATTTGAAGATGTTTTATGTTTTCAATTTTGTTCTTTTCAACTTATTTGAATATGTGTAATTTTCTTTATTATTGTAAAATATTCTATATAGGTAAAATATGAATTATTTACAATAATCTAAGTATGTAACTAAACATTACTAATGTATTCAATCTAAACGTAAAAATATTAAATTATATACTTATAATCAATAAACATTGATTCGATACCAATACAATGTGAAATGGGTTGAGAGTGARATTTTATGAATATCTTAAAATATGTAACTAATAATTATTAACGAATTTATTCTAAATATTAATATATAAAATGATTTAATAACAATAATAAATAAGATAAAAAAAATATTAAACACGGGTTTAGAATGTGACGCCTTCTGAATTTTTGTAAGTATGTATCTAAGATTATTACTGAATTTAATATAAACATCAAATACAAAATTATATAATATTTGTAATAATTAATAAATAGATTAGATATGTACAAGGCATGGGTTGAGAATACATTATTTTTATTTTTTATTTTAGATTTCAAATTCAGTAATTATCACAAATATAATAAATTGATTATTTTAATTAAAAGATAAATTACTTATAAAATAGTTTTAATTAAAAAAAACCTARTTATGAAAATAATTAAATAAATTATATTTATAATAAAAGTTGAAATAACTTATTTTTAAGATCTTAAATATTCCGTATAGGTAAATGATAAATTTGCAATAATTAGAGTATGTAACTAAATATTAAGTAATGAATTCAATCTAAATATAAAAAAGTAAGACTATATAATAATAATTAATTAATATTTATTAGACAATGGCAAAATACGAGAAGGCTCGAGAGTTTGACATATTTTGAATTTTTCAAAGTATGTAACTATAATTATTAACAAAATTAATCTAAAAATAAAAATATAAAATGAGTTAATAATAATTAATTAATATAGATTAGAAATGAGTTTAAAATGTGACATATTCTGAAAATTTAAAAGTATGTAAATATAATTATTAACGAATATAATTTAAAAACTAAAATATAATATTAATTAATAATTATAATAATTAATAAATTGAACAAGACACGGGTCGATAACACATAATTTTTATTTTTATTTTAAATTTAAAACCGTGTAATTTTCATAAATATTATTTATATTTTATTTTTTATAAATACTTGTCGCTCACACTTTGTATTATGTATTACGGTAGTTGAAAATATCTACCATATATATTAATACAAAATCCTCCTATCCTATGTGTCTGCTTCCCACACTTTGTTAGCTTCGGAAAAAAATATGGTGGTTCGGTGTTACCGAACCTAATATTTACCTAATTTAATATTTTCTTTTTATATATTTCTACCTAATTTGATATTTTATATTATTATATTTTTTCTAATTTAATATTTCCTTTTTGTTTTATGTTACCTAATTTAATATTGTCTTTATCATATTTTGCCTAATTCAATATTTTACTTTTATTCTACTAATATAAAAAAAAAAAAAAATAATGAAGTCATATTTAATTAGAAAAATCTATATAACAAGAATTATTTATAATAAAAGTTGAGATTATTTAATTTTTAGATTTTTAAATATTTTGTTTAAGAAACATACGAGTTATATAAAATTATTAAAAAGAGAAATAAATATAAAAAATATAAGCTTAACCTTGGATATCTAATCCTAATATAATATATTAATAATAACATTAAAAATCTATATGAAAAACTATTGTTACGCCAAAAAGAAAGGAGAGAGAGAGAGAGAGAAACAACAACAACAAAAATAATAATAATAAATTATTACACCTAAGAAATAAATATTAAATATATTCTACATCTCCTTATTTAATCCAATATAATACATTGATAAAAAAATTATATATCTACATGAACAAATTAATATTTTATGCATAAATAAAGAAAATAAAAAAATAATAATACATATACTACAAGTTAGATATACAACGTTTTTTAATCGAATTATCACTACCATATAGAATTCAACTTTTTATATCACATATTCACATGCGACATGCGAGTGTTGTATGTTTTATATTTTCACAAAATAATAATTTTCTACGGGTTTCCTTTCAAATATAAAATATAACTAAATCTTGAGTTATTTGCAATTATCTAAGTATGTAACCAAATATTATTAACGAATTCAACATAACWTAAAAATATAWAATTATAAAGTAATAATAATGAGTAAATATTGATTAGACACCYGTACAATGCGACACYGGTTGAGAATATGATGTATTTTGAATTTCTCTACGTATGAAACTATAAMTTATTAACGAATTCAATTTAAATGTTAGTATATAAAAGTATTAGATGATATAATAAGTAATTAATAGAAATTAGACACAGGTTGAGAATTATTTAATCTAAATATTAAAATATAAAATTATTTAACAATAAAGAACAATAGTTTTAAATATTGATTATACATCAGTATAAGGTACGAATTGAGAATACATATTGTTTGAGTTTTTTTATTTTTAAATTTAAAAACTCTATAATTATCATAAATAATCTTATATTTAAATTTTGATAAACCCCGTGTAACACACGGGTATTAATAAATAATTTTATTTTTGGAGTTTCAAATATGATATATAGGTAAAATATGAGTTATTTAAAAAATTTAAGTATGTAACTAAATATTAGTAATGTATTCAATCTAAACATAAAAATATTAAATTATATGCTAATAATTAATAAATATTAATTAGACACCAGTACAATATGACACGGGTTAAGATTATGTCATCTTTTGAATATCTCATAGTATGTAACTAATAATTATTAATGAATTTATTCTAAARATTAATATATGAAATGATTTAATAATAATAATTAATAAAATAGATATTAGACCCGGGTATATAATGTGACGCCTTTGAAATTTTGTAAGTATGTAACTAAGATTATTAATGAATTTAATTTAATCATCAAATACAAAATTATTTAATACTTATAATAATTAATAAATAGATTAGACATGTACAAGGAACAGGTTGGGAATACGTTATTTTAATTATTTATTCAGATTTAAAATTAAATAATTATCACAAATATTCTTTATATTTACCATTTGATAAGTCCATTATAATACATGGGTGTTAAACAAGTATATATTTATGCAAAATCCTCATAATGTATGTGTCTGCTTCATATGCTTCGTTTGGATAATAAAACATTTTGGTGTTTCGGTTGCTTATGTGTTATTCGAGCCTAATTTATACTTAATTTAATATTTTTCTTTTATTGTAACTTGCTAATCTAATATTTTATTTTTATTATATTTAGCCTAACTTAATAGTTTTTTTTTTTTTTTTAAATATTTTGCTTTTAAACTCCTAATATGATAACGGAAAACTCTATAGTGCCCTTAAGGGCACCATGCTCCCCACCCCCCTGCATTTACAACCATGGATCTCCTAATCTAATAAACCTAAAATTGATCTAATGGTTGTAAATGCACCCCAATAAGAGGGGAATGGTGCCGTGAAGGCACCGTAGAAGTCCCCATAATAACATAAACAAGTCATATATAACTAATAGAAAAAATCTAAATTAATTATTTTAATTAAAAGACAAATTACATATGAAATAATTTGAATTAAAAAAAAAATATTTATGAAATAATTAAATAAATTGTATTTATAATAAAAGTTGAAATAATTTAATTTTAAAATCTTAAATATTCTATATATGTAAATTATGATATATTTGCAGTAATTGGTGTATACAACTGAATATTAGTAATGAACTCAATCTAAATATAAAAAAGTAAAATTATATAATAATTAATTAATATTTATTATACAATGGCACAATGCGAGAATGCTTGAGTGTATGACGCATTTTGAATTTTCAAAGTATGTAATTGTAATTACTAACAAAATTAATCTAAATATAAAAATATAAAATAACTTAATATAGATTAGAAACGAACTGAAAATGTGATATTTTTAATTTTTAGTATGTAAATATAATTATTAACGAATTTAATCTAAATATTAAAATATAATATTAATCAATAATTATAATAGTTAATAAACTGAACAGGGCACGGGTTGAGAACACATCCTTTCAATTTTTTTTTATTTTAAATTTAAAATTTTATAATTTTCATAAATAGTTTTCATATTTAATTTGTTTTTAAACCCCGTGTAATACACGGGTGTTAAACTAGTATTTATTTAAGGGGAAATTGTCAAATAGTACCCCAGGTAGAGGTCCATTTGTCAATTAGTCCTGCATCCAATTTTAAGTCAAATAGTACCTACTTTTGGACAAATAGTCAAAAATTGTGATATTATTATACCACAATACCCTTACTATTAAAATAACTAATAATAATAATAATAATAATAATAAAAAATTGGGGGCCACCTGCTGCCGCCACCTGCCATCTGAAAATTTTCCAGCGAGATTTTTTTTTTGCCCAGCAAATATAAAGTTAGCCGTCGGAATATTTTTCCAGTCACATTTTCTTTTCCTGATCATTTGAAAAATATTTTCGGCTGCCAGAATTTATTTTCTGTGTTTTTTTTTTCTGCCCAAAATTTCTTACCGTATGTCTGAATTTCTTACCACATGTCCATGGAGTCAGTGCAGTCAGTTCTTTTTTCAACCTAGTATTTTTCTTACTATATGTCTGGATTTTTTACTATATGTATGTATTTCTTACTATATGTGCAAACATTTCTTACTATATGTCCAAACATTCTTTACTTAATGTCCAAAAAATAATTTCGGTCACCGGAAATATTTCTTACTATATGTCCGAATTTCTTACTACATGTAACTAATTTTTTATTTAATATCCAAAAATTTATACTTGATAACAAAAAGTATTTTATTGATTGCAAAATTTTGTTGTTTTGATGTGTAAATGTTGTTATGTATTTTTTACTTCTTACACACTTTTTTTTTACTTATTACACACTTTTGTTTTGCCCAAAAAAAATTAAAAAAGAATTCTTACTTAATAGAAAATTATTATTACGTATTTTCTTATTTAATACAACTTATATATTATTTTATAGTGAAAATTCATACTTTATGTTCAGAAGATTAATAAAGTTTCTTACTTTACATCATTTAAAGTAAGAAAGTTTGTTATTTTATATTCGAAAAAGTATGAAAAATTCTTATTTTATAGTGAAATTTCTTACTTTATTTTCTAAAGAAAGATATTTTTAATTTATGTTCAATAAAAAAAAAATAAAAAATCTTACTTTACAGTGAAAATCTCATATTTTATGTATTTATTATTAAAAGTTCCTTACTTTATAGTTAAATTTTTAACTTTATATTTCTTTTCGACTCTCGTGTTTAACGATAGGGATATTGCAACCGAGAGGACCCTAATGAAAAGGGTAAAGTTCAAGTCTTGGGTCAATTGTGTCCTAAAGGCATATCAGGCTCATCCTAATAACCTTATTGACAGTTTGATTATTCGTTTTTCAAATATGTGCCGCCAATTGAGTCCAATAAGCACTAGGACGCGTCGTGCACTTGATAGTTGGATACATTTTGCTATGCAAAAGGAGTCGGTTCAAAGAGTTTGAATTGGATCTTTCACCTGTTAATTCCTTGTACGTTTTCCCAAATGTTGACAAGTTATCATCGCAAATACGTTGTTTAAGATCACTTAGATTGGTTAGTGTTTCTATCAAGGATGAGGCAGTTCACCATATCTTAGCCCCGTGTCCTTGTCTCCAACACTTATGCATAAGGTGGTCTTCTCGTATGAGGAATCTTCGAGTTGTTGACCCGTTACCAAATTTGAAAGCCTTGGAAATAATCGAATGCTGTCATATCCGTTGTTTGGAGATATCATGTACTAATCTTGTCTCGCTTACTTTCCATGGAAAGAAAAACGTGTTGAAGTTGTTAGAAATCCCAAATCTCCGTGAGCTCAATCTTGGCAACGATTTCAGCGAATCCCTTATTTTTGAACCCAACCAACACTCGAGCTATTCAGTTCAGATCGAGAAGCTTGTATTGGATCATCGTATTCTGGTAGTGGTTTTACCTTCTCGCTTTTTGACTCATTTAACCAATAACTTGTACTAACCTTGTTGTTATGTTTTTTTTTTTTTTTTTTTTGTGTGTGTGTGTGTGTTGCCAGAGATGTGGCAGAGCAAATATTGCCTGCTAATCCTGATTTGCCCCGGTTATACTCAATAGTGATCGCACTGTGACAACAGTGTAAGTGTACATTAAAATATATTATATATATAAAATGTTGAATATCACTTATGGGTCCAAATTGCATGTTGATTTCCTGGTGCCTTTTTCATAAGTCTTTGCATGCCTTCTACTGTTTAGTCGATATATTGTTAATTGAAGAAAACATGAATTTTTTATTACACGTGTGCTCGTTCATTTGTGTGATTGATTATTGACTTGCTTCAAGG